>CAIGRQ010287513.1:596-19589 GCA_903798375.1 Fraxinus sp. D2006-0159
TTTTTTTTTTTTTTTTTTTGGTGATTACAATAACAAGCCATTTGCAATAGCTCGATTTGTATCAAGATGAGTAGTTTCATACACTGGTAATTCTTCTCTATACATCTCCATTCCAATGGCAGAAAGATTATTGAGCTCGAAAAGGTCCGAACTTGCACAACTTGCCACATCGTCGTCATCCTCATCTTCATCTAAATCTTCGTCTTGATTATCAAAAGCTAGATTTTTGACGTGAGTTTTTTCCAGATCAAATTTAGTCTCCACCTTCTTCTGATAATTCCTCAACAAATCCCTAGCAGCCTCTTCGACTCGATGATTCTTCTCCATAAGATGCACCATCAGCTCATCATTAATGGAACTTGTGATTCTGCTGTTTGTAGGCTCCAAATTTTGTTTATCTACACGTAAAGTTTTGTGCCCACATGGCTGACAATCTTCATCAACAATTACACTTACAGGATAAAATCTGACAGATCTTTTCGTCCCATTACTCAACTTTCCCCTTGAAGATGGAGTCTTGCTTAAACATGATCTCGAAAACGAAGAGGCTGATGAACATGTCGATGCATTCGCAGACTTTACAGTTGAAGAATGATCATCATAAGCTCCATTTGATGAAATCTTGGATTTCTTAGCATTTGATGCAGTGAAAAGTGAATTCAAAAAGCTTGCGAGTCTTCCCCCAGGGGAATTTGGCTGCTTAACTTTTTTCAAATCCCCACAAATTCTCGAAGCTTTAGATTTTGTTTTCATAAATCCTCCTTCATTCTTATGTTTTTTATGACAAGTATTATCATCAAACACTTTATCATACTTGCTGATTTTTTCTTTCTCAGAAGCCGTAACGCTTGTTCGAATTGGTTTAGGCCTTTGCAAGCCATAACAAGAGGTTCTTGATGAAACCACATGAACAGATTCAGCTTCTGAGGATGAAAATCCACATCCACAACTCGAATCCGAAGAACTCGAACTCGATTTCAAGAACAAAGAATTCCCAAAATTGCCACTATCTTTTCTTGATTTTCTATCAAAATCAGCCATGGATTTTCTCCTAACAACCACTTTTTCACTCACCTTTTTCTCCATCCATTTCTCTATCATGCAAGCTCTTTGAAAATTTGCCATTTCTTCCTCACTTTGAAAGCCCACAAGATCATTCTGTTTCTTCTTCATGGTTTCTTGGTACGCTACTAATTCCTCTTCTCCCTCGTCGATCGAACGATAAATAGCATCAAGAAGTGAGGAAGAAAAAGAAGGGTTTGAGTTAGAATGTGAATGTGAATATGAATAGGAGCGTGAATTAATTTCTCTGTCCTTTCTGTAACCTGCATAACCCTCCATGAGTATTAGTTTTTATAGTAAAGAAATGGAGTGTTGAGGAACACAAGGAGGAGTTGGAAATGATAACGAAGTCTCTTTATTGTCTGCTTTGAAAGAGTCAAAAGCTGCAAGAAAAGAGATTAATGGAGGCAAACACTATCATGTGAAGAACAATTAATAAGAACCCTATACAGATTACACAGTTGAAATCAACAGTAGGAATAGAGACTTTAGTGTTGGAGTGTGATTCCATGTCTGTTTGCCATGATGAGTGAAATAGCAACACTTGAGACAACACTCATTGAAGTGGAGAGAGAGTAGAGAGGAGAGAGATAGAGATAGAGAGTTGTATTTTTCTCTCACACTTGTGCTTTATATTGGACTTTTCTAGGGTATGGATGGTTGGCACAGGCTGGAGAAATTGATGACGTGGTTTATATTTATCTTTTTATTCAATATTAAAGTATTTTAGAGCTAAATCATGCTACTTGTACAATTTTGATTGACAACTTCACACTTGACAGTATTACATATATTTAGTTTAAAAATTGTTAAAAACTATTTTTTAAATCAATGATCCGAATTTTGACAACACCAAGATTGTCAACAATTGTTTTCAACAAGGAGGGTACAAATAGATAAATTGTTGTAATCATGTTACATGTACAATTTAATTTGACAATCTTGGTTGACAACATCATATTCAACAATTTTAAAAATTGTTTTTTTTTTCCTAAATCAAAGCTCCGAATTTTGACAATACAAACATTGTCAACAATTATTAGCAACATTATTGAATAAGAAAATAGCAAATTCGGGACAACAAATTTGGGGTTCATTATTTTTAACATTTTTTATTCTTCAATTTCATGTTCAGTGTAATGTGATGGATCAAGCACACACCATGTCATAAATTTACAATTGAAAATCTTTTTCCCATGAAAAACCAACTAGATATACTAGTGTTCATTTTTATAGGGTAAGGTAGAATTTCAAGTAGGTTAAAAATAAAAATAGTAATCAATATATAAGATTTTTGGGAGGCGAGACAGGATGAAAAAAATCCCTTACCGCCCCCATTTAATTATTTTTAATATTATCTTTCATTTTTTAAGTAAGAGTTAAATTGAAAAAAATATATAATAAAATAAAAATTCGGTGCGAGTTGACAATATTTTCTTCCCGCCTCATTTATTATTCAAGATAGAGTAATGCAGAGCGGGAAATTTTTCCATCGTTACTTATTTCCTTCATTTAGTGACACTTTGTTTGATTTGATAATCGTTTTTATTTATTATTTCGTTTTTATTTTTATTTTTGCTAAATCAAGTATTGAAAATAAAAAGATGTGTGTGAAGATTTTAATACACACTCAATTTACCCTCTGCGTTTGTGCACGCACTTGCTATTTATGATAATCAATTAATCTTATTTAATTAATAAATTGAAATTAATTGTGCTAAAGTCCAATTTTCAAAAATAATATAGTCCTAAAAATAGAAAAGGATATGCTTCAACACATCTAATCTTTATCTCTTTAAAATGATATGTATCATTAATTATAATTTAAAAAAAAAGGGGGAAAAAGTGATTATGGGTTAACGTTTATAATTATTTTATATGTGCACGCGTTTAGGTGTGTGGACATACAGTGTGATGCTTATATGCACAATGATTGCACTCGTGGCTCTTAACCTTTACTTGGGGTGGGGAGTTTGGGAGCATTTGGATGGAGGGTTGAAATGATAGAGATGATTTAATTAAGATTTGATTGGATAAAGAAAATACTATAGTTTTTAAAGATTAGGGTTAAAAACGTCAGTTCGATCGTTACTGATTTTTCGCAAAATTTGATGTTGATGATTGAACTTCATTTTGTTTTAAAAATCGATTCACGAAACTTAAGTTTCGTTATAGTGGGTCATCGTTACTTTTTGCTACTTATATCTGGTTGGCAAATTAGTTGGCACCCAGGATAGGTCTAATTCTAAGACCTTTCTATCGAGGATCAAGAGAATACGTTGGGGGACACATTCGATTGTTTTGATAAGAAAAAAAAAAGTATGAGAAAGTCACGGATTTCTCCAATTTGGATTACGAACACATGACACAATCTCCTTTACATGACGACATGGAAAATAACCAAGAGGAGAAGAAATACTTCACCCGACATACGATGATGTGGAATAAGGAGCATGAAGTGAAAATATTTAACCTTAGTTGTCTCCCGATGAGGAATGTCTTGCCACCTTTCGTTCCTCAAACTAATAAACATGTATAGAGTGACTAAATTGTAACATAATTTCATATTCCGTGGTCAAATTGAAATCAAATGAAGCTTGTTGAACGACATTAACTTTTACAAACACTCGATGACCACGAATAATTTTAAGTTTTAACCCATAAAAAATTCGAAGATAGTCACATATGACTAAGTGTGACTGTGAATAGGCTGGGCTAATTCGTTAACAAGAATAGCTAGTTGAAAAAAAGTAACATACTTAAAAAGTTGCACAATTGTAAAATATTTAATTATGATTATCATGACATGAAAATATTCGACCAATTGTAATAATCTTAAGCACGTACTAAACCGGGATGGTTTTAAAGTGAAATAGAAATGTGAACTACTCGAAAAAACAAAAAAAACAAAAACAAAAAAAAAATTTGCTTCATATAGTACTCGAACAAATGGAGACAAAATCACTAGGAATAAAGTGCAATGGACCATGCAATATGAACATTTCAGACACATTAGATAAAATCAATATTGAGAAGACTAGTTTAAGATTCCTTTCAGATCATGGGTGCATTATTTAGGGTACTCAAAATTATTCCATTCAGATCATGGAATGACCTAATTGAGGATACACACACACTCATATGCATCAGATTAGATGTGAATTTGACATGCCAAATAAATGGAAGAAATATGTTCTTTTTGCAAGATGTGACATGGATATATCGACATTCAAAAATAAGTTTTAATCATGTATCAGCGTGCTTCGAGGAAGATAGTGGTGACAGCTATGAGGAGGCAACAAAATGTACAAGTAGATGAGACGATAGGTCAAATCACATGCCCTTCTTCTAAAATTATATGATATCAATAAATAGTGTCATTTACTACAATCTTCTCCCATCGGTCCATCCCCTACCACATTCATGCATGTGTGGCAGAATTTTCTTGGTGGATGATAGACTCAAGTCTCCACCATAGTATTGGACTTGACATGTTGATGTTAGAGTAGGCTAAAGGGCACCATGGCAATATGCCTCAACTCTTTTATGTAACTAATTTTCTCTCAAGCATTTTGTACCATTCGAGTTTTCTTTGGACATATATGTAACAGGACAAATGATGAGTCAACTACAACAGGTGACAAGTTAGGTACATGTTGATGTACTAATTGAATCGAGTCAATTTATGATTTTTTGGACGGTTGAAAAGGATTCTTTATAAAGCGCTAATTCTCTTTGTTTTTTCCAATTTTTTTAAGTAAATCTCGGCTAGAAGTGTGAATTGATTAGAGTCATAGGACCCATATTTCACTTAGATCAAGCCCTTCGGAAACTCTTTTAAGTTTTTTTCTTTGTTTATTTGGAAAATAACATAAAAGAAAACGATAATATCCGACCCTTTCACTTTCAAGGCACATTTTTTAGGCATGTTAGGCTTATAGGTGGTCTTAACCAACACATTTTGCACCTCTAATCTAATCAATTCCTCTTGCATTTCACAATAAAACATGCTCTATCCCTCTTGAAATTCACAATTTCTAGCTAGATGTTCGGGCAGATAGGTGGTCGTCCACCGATCCATGTTACACCTCTAATCTCGTCTTACAATCAACCCCCTTTCAATTTTCGTTCATGATAGTGCGTGCGCGCGCGCACTTTGTAAGTTGGAGTTTACGAGACTCGACATTCTATAATATTTCTGCAAATCAATGTTATTAACTTTGTCACTACTTCATCAAATTATGTCCAGCCCTAATTTGCTCGAATTTATATATTTTACATAATTTTCGATCATCAAACTTCAATCACATCCTTTCTAACTATTTTCACTGCAATTCTCATGTGTCACATCTTATTACATCCATATTGACCCAATGTAAACCTCTTCTCACCATAGCATTCATAAGAAATTCAACGAAGAGAGCCGATAAAGTCTACACATAATTCTTCTTACTCGAACTAAAAGAAATATGCAAATATAATTCTCAATCACCATAAAAATACGACATTATATATGTGAAAAAATGGTGGAAATGAAAGGAAATCAGTGTACGGATGTTGGCCTTCATAAGCGGGCCAAAGAAAATAAATAGCTCTTTCTTAAGATTCAGTCAGAGTCTGCACGAACGCCAATTACCATAAATAGCCACCACGTGACAACTTGCCATTTACCACCCTAACTGTCAGGGACAAAGGGCCCCTACCTGCACCTGCATCTGCTCATGCTGCAGCAGTGCAGCTAAATCCTCTTATCTTGATTAGAGCAAGTGATACCATGGAGAGTTTTCCCCTTGTACGGGGAAAACCCACATAATCGTGCTGCGGTATGGTTGCCCACCCCCCCGCCCCTTTTTTTTTTTCAACTTTTAATGATAATTTGCCAAGAACATGAATAGTTCTTATTTTATTTTATTTTTTAATTGTTTTATTGAAAAATTAAATTTTTTTTTCATTTTACCCTTGTAAAATTGGTCAAAATGGATTTTACTACATGTACATCAAAATTTATATAAGGGATTACATAATATCAAATACACTACCATTTGTGAGTATAAAACGCAATTAACTTTTTTATACAATATTTTCCCTCCATATCATTTTCGGTAAACGCTTATGTACATTTTTTTATTTACAAGTTACAAAATTCTAAAATGAATGGAATTGGATTATGGATGGAATATAATGAAATAGAACCACTGTTAGGTTCCTTGTGAAATGAGACATAGAAGGAAACCATCACATCAATAGTAGACCTTGTGTACATTGGTTTCCACCCCCTAAATATGTTGGTATTTACTATTTAGTCCTCAATAATGGGGTTCGAGTTAATTATTCTTTTTTTTACAAAATGACAATAGTACTTTTATTTAGTTTATATAAGTAAAATTGAGCCTTGATTCAAATTTAAAAATCAGATTTTTAGTAAATTTTAATATAAGTTGATAAAATTTGTGATTAAAAGTTAATGAAAATTATGGATCTCATTAAAATGTTTGGTTAAAAAAAAAATTGTTGATAAATAAATTTTAGAAAATGAGGTCAAACAAGGACTAAAATTTGAAAACTTTTCCTCCATCTCCTCACTCTTTCTACCACGGCCCTTCTGCCAACTGTAAACTACCATTCAGATTTAGGTAAGAAAAATTTGAGAGAACTAGGGTTGTAGATTTGAGAAGAATGAAGGAGAAACTGGAGGTGGAGAGAGAGAGTAAGGGAACTAGCTGGGGATTGCGAGTGAAAAAATAGGTGGGCAACGCGAAAACAAATCAATGAAAAGGGAGGGGGGGACTATAAGTGTTATGCCCTAAGTCCCAATCAATTTTGAATATAAACATTTTTAATGTTTATATAACCGATACATATTTATGGCAAGATCTATTATTTAATTGAATTAAAATTCTAATTAATCAAATAATATAATCCGTAAATTCAAGTTTTGGTAATTTGTTAATCACAAGGAGTTGTGATTGTGAGATACAAATTATGTATGACTAAATCTTAAATCGTTCTTGATCGTATGTAATAACGAGATATGGATAATCACGTGTGACATTTCTTAATTATGAAATAAGTAGTTGATCTCACAAGTTAAAGTGTGGTGACACTTGAATGAACACGTAAATATTTTGTTATAGAACAAAATATTAGAGACCTGTTGAGAGATTCTACATGGAAAACTATCTGAGTGTCAGTGATTAATTTCTAACGTTCGTTAGTGGAATTGATCATTTGACTTGAGGTCATCATAGTGCCTTATATGAGGACAGTCATACTTTGGTGGTGTTGGATGTTGCTCTGTCAAGGGTCGCTAATACGGCATCGTTCTGGTATGTCAGGAATCATATGAAAGTTGTGAATGATCAATAGAGGATTCGTCATTCTTAGATAGTAAGAGATTATGATATACATTTCATCCAATTAAGTTGATAATGAAATCCTTAGCCAATGTGAACTTATAAGTCAAAAATGAGTTTTCGACTTACATTGACTTAATAGTAGAATAAAATGCATTCTGTCCAAGTCTTATAATATTATTCTAAGAGTTTACATGTCTTGTGTCATATTCAAGACTTCTCGTGTATCGCATTTGCATATATAGAACCTAGTTAATCGGTAATATATAATTTGTGTATGATTTTCTCAAACTTCACAAAATTTTCTCAACAAGAACTGACATTTTAATCTAAATTTTTCTGAATATTGTAACTCTTGAAAGCTGTGTGAAGAAACAAAGTGACTCAATTTCGTTCAATAAACATTATAACACTTGTAAAGTTTATAAATATAGTCAGGTTAGGTTGAGCATGTTTATTCAATTTTCATGAGTTAAATCATAACCCGACCCGACCCCACAATCAACCCACCCAATTCGTGTAAAAAGAACTAAAAAATCGACCCAAACTAGTCGGGTTGGTTCGATTTTGACGATTTTGACGGGTTTGGTCGAATTTTGCCCACCCCTAAGTGCAAATTTGTTCTCCAACTATTGGTGTCACATTAATAGACAACAAAATGTAAAAATGATAGATAAAAGATGGACCGTGCTCCCTGACCCGGGCACAAATTCCCTGTAAAGGGGGATTTACCCATAAAAGATACCTACTTTGGGCGAATCAAAGTTACAGAAGAAAATATGAAAATTCACAAAATCAATGTACAAACTAGAAGCCTAAAGGGGCATTGAAAACGTGAAATGACTGGTAATTGGTTCTGTAACAACATAATCAACCATATTCGGCAATAATTTTTAAAATTCTAGAGTTGCTTATATCCTTCGTAAATAATTACCTTATCAAGTTAGCAAGCCTAAAGTTTCCATCAAATTAAGCAAAGAGAGTTGTGATATTACTGTTGAAGATTGAAGAATTCTTGCAGCCGAACTCAGATTCCGGGAGACCCATATCCGAGTCAGAGAAAAGAGAATCAATTTTCCTCCCATTCTGATTTCTTTGGCGGAGATGGCTCCTCATCCTAAAACCTAAACTTAAATGGCAATGATTTAGGACTCATAGCATCAATTTCAACAGAATTATGTTTTTCTACAGGATCGTGTGCTTCATTCTCTATTGAATTAATCAACATCTTAATTGACTTAAGATTTTTTGTTCTGTGAGTTTTTCTTAAAAGGTATGCCTTCACACGCTTCCTTCCCCATGCAATCTCTTACTCGAGTAAATATTTCTCACTTCATTGGGTGTCTCAATCTTCCTTCTTGATCAGTTCTCTGCACACATGTAGTGTTGCAGCCGTCCTTTGTTTGTAATTTAGACTCCTCGTTCTCGGCTTGTGAGTCAAGAATTTTCTTTTGAGGCCTAGAAATCATGGAGGGTCTTAGGTTTCTTGCCATACTCATTTGATCTTTATCATGCTCCACGTTGCAATTGACCATATTTTGTTCACCAGGAAATTTTCTCTTCTTTAAATTACTCTTGTTTAAATCATCATTCTCTTTCTTGCTCGATTTCATATTATCGGTGCCATCTCCAATTTGATTCTAAATTGCATTTCCTTATCTTCACTGCTCGAATTTGATTCTAACATCCCAGAAATATCAGTATATGATGCTTCTGAATCCATTGAGGTCGATGAAATATTAACTTTATTAGCTTTATTAGAATTATCATTCTCTTTTTCACTGCTCGAATTTGATTCTAACATCCCCGAATCATCAGAATTAGAATCAGCAGCAACCGATGATTCCAAATCCATTGACTTATATGAGTATTTTGAATCAACAAACAACAATGACTTTCCTAAATCAACTGATTCATCAATAGATACATGCATCCCCTTATTCGAAGGTGCAATTTTGGGTCTTACTCTACCCGGTACGGTCTCATCAGCATAAAAAAACATGCATTTCTTAAAAGCATCACACCCTACATTTGAAATCGCTCGGATTTAGAACAATTGCCAATAATCTGATCATCAACACTGTCAATCTTTTTACCACTTTTCTTCTTTCCCCTCGAACCGCCACTAATTGAACCAATTTTTCATCATTATTCCCACTAATTTCTGAACCCAAACCGTTATCAACACTCTCTCCTGTCCTTTTCGTACCCCTCTTTCTAGAAATCTCATTATTTTCAGGATTTGGACCTTCATTATGACCTACACCACCTTTATTAGCATCTCCCTTCTTCACCTCATTGTGCCCGTTTCTATAAAACATTTCACATTGTCTTGTGGTTCACCTGGCTACATAACTTTGAAGGACTACTGCATGCATCTCTCGTATAACAATAAAAATCACAAGCATGAATACCCATATTTTTGTTCCATATCACCGTACAATACATATTTATGTATGTCTGGTGTTTTCAAATTTTATCGAGGCCCAAGACTTTGAATAATCAAATGAATCTTAAACAACTTTTTAAAAATATATCTACAATTTCTAAAGTAATTAAAACACAACAAATACTAAAATTGTGCAACGCACGTGTCAACGATTAGTATGTATATATGGTTAAGTGGTTGGAATTAGTTATTGGAGACCAAAGATGTTACAAAATGATAATTTATAGACATAATTATATTATTTATAGTGAAAACTACTGATAATCGTCCTACCTAACATATACATGATAATTTGTTATTTGATGCAACTACAACACTAATGCATCAAACAACAAACCATTGATGTATGCCACGTATGATAACTATCAGTAGTTTTCACTACTAATAACATTACTTTTATGGAAGATGCTACAAATTAATAAAAATAAAGGCACGAGATGAAGTTGTAACTCAGTAAATAGTTCTGACCACTACTGCAAATTTCTCTCGGAAAAAGAACAGTGTAGAGAACTCGACAATAAGGTGTGAGTTGTAATCATCAGTACAAAACAAGATAGCTTAATGCCATGAGAATTATTCTGCAAATACAGGAAAAAACAGACAGAAACTATAAAGGTTATGTGGTATGGCTGCTTTTTTTGTCATCTTTCAATGATAATCTACCAAATGTCTATCTGTATAATTTCTTTGAAGAATTATTATTATTATTATTTATTTTAATTTAAGCATTGTTGAACGCCATCCTGGTATGTTATCAATTCAATTGACTCCAACCACGTCAGCTCCCCGTAATCTGAACATTCCTTCTACGTGTCTCCCACGTGTCCCCATTCCCTCCCTGAAAAATTCGCTCCTAAAGAGTCCCTATTTATTGCGTCTTGTTGAAATTTATATAAAGACAGCATCAAAATCTTAGCCGTTAAAAATCTTCACGTAAGTCGTCCTATGTCATTACACACCTTTCATCGGATATCTCAGCAGCCCTAAAATACAGAAAAATTAANTAAAGAGTCCCTATTTATTGCGTCTTGTTGAAATTTATATAAAGACAGCATCAAAATCTTAGCCGTTAAAAATCTTCACGTAAGTCGTCCTATGTCATTACACACCTTTCATCGGATATCTCAGCAGCCCTAAAATACAGAAAAATTAACAACAAATGATAAATATTAAGCCGCCGGAGGTGTGGGCGTCGTCGACCGGATCGAACTCCAGCTCGAGCTCGATCGTCGCTGCAGAGAAAGCGTTCTCCTTCATATCCAAAGGCTGGCGCGAGGTTCGCTCATCAGCCGATGCCGATCTCCAGCTGCTCAAGAACCGGGCCAACTCCTTCAAAAACCTAGCAGATAGAGAACTCGAGAATTTCCTCAACTCGGCTTCGAATTCACCCTTCAGCGTTCCTACAATTACAGCCTCTGCTACTCTTAATCCTCCTCCGCCAGCGGAAATTGACTTTGTTAGAAAGCTTCAGCCAAGATTGTCCGAATTTCGGAGGGCCTATTCGTCTCCCGACTTCAAGTTGTACCCACGGCCGCAGATTAAGATCGATTTGTCTGCCATTAAGAACGCAATTGTTGCGGAGGTCGATGAGGAGGAGGAGGATAACGAGAGGGAGACTTTCAGGAGTTGGAGAAGGGTGGGGTTTAAGGAGAGGGAAAGAGAGGAAGGGCAGTTTGGGGAATTCTGGGAGCCGATAAGGGCGTTCAAGTCCAGGCTCAGAAAATTGGAGCACAAGAGCTCCAGTGAGTTTTTCGAGGGGATTAAGAACAGTGAATTTGTGGAAAAATTCAAGTCAAGTCTGGTATGCATTTTCTGCTTCTTTCGGTTGCATGTCTTTGTTTAATTTATGTCTAGTTTGATAGAATTATTTGACATGGTCAAACATATTTTTTTACTGGAAGTTTCAGGGTTAGTAGTTCGGTTATCTAAGTCAGCCCTTGTTAAACTTAGAAAAAAATGGAACAGTGACGTCTGAACTTGTTAATGCCTTCCACTTTTTCTTGAATTGCTAGAGAACAAGTTGGGGAACATGGAATTTTAAGCTTTGTAATTGGACTCATAAAAACTTCCTGCTTCATACAAGAAACAAGATGTTTCCAGCTGCAAATAATTGTATTAGAAATTCTTACAGAAGTTTCTTCTAAATCACCCTTTTCGATAATGTTTTTCTCACAGGAAAATATAGATGATGAACGCATGAGAATAGACGAATTAGGATTTACTACTAGTTTGCTATGCTCTTCACGTGGACATATCTTGAAGTACTATCTGCTGGTTGTAATGTACTACTCTTCAAGAATCCCCAAATTAACATGTAATTATCAATCAATTGAAACAATTTGGTTATGAGAATGCACATACAGATTTCTTTGGGATGCACAAGTATCAAATGCTGATGTTGGATTTGAAAATAGGGTTGCTTATCTCCAATATCAATTCTTCTCAGTTTCAACAGCAAAACAGAGGACACATATCATAATCTTTATATGATAATGTTATCTGTGTCACGTTTATAACTGGAACTTGATTGGGTCTATCCTCTTGATGATATATTGCTCTAAGTTGTTTGATGCCTGCCTGTAACTTGCTAATATAATTTAAACATCTTCATTACAGTCATGTTATTAACTTTTGACGACTTTTAAGTTGATAAGTTGACTTATACCTTTTTTTTTTTATTAATTTGTTTTTGCAGAAATCAATTTACAGGGATCCAAATGATGCAAAGGTTGGTGCATCATTTTATTAAATTTCTGGTCACTTGATATTTTTGGATGTGCATACTGCATCTTGCTACTTTTTTGCTTGCTGAAGAGATGATAAGGTTTTCTATTTAACTGTTGCATAATAAGCAAATCTCAAAGTCGACTTCAATAGGGTAAACCAAAAAATCTTGTTGATAAGTATTTCTAAAAGAAAACCTATGGGTTAAAAATTGTCAATCATATGCAGTCTTCTATACTATCCAGAAAGCCAGAGAAATCCATGGAAACATGTTGTGTCTGTTAAAGTGCTACCAGCACTTCACTAAATATTTTCTATACCTGATGCAGGAAGTTCCACCTTTTGACGTGCCCGAACTACTGGCATGTTTAGTCAGGCAGTCTAGCCCATTTCTCGATCAACTTGGCATTGATAAAGGTATGTGGTTGGTTATGGTGAAGTTATGTTCATGGTGTAGAGTTAGCGTGAAAAATTCCCACGAATTTGCCAAGATGAAAAAGGAATTTGATGTTAATAATGCTTCTACACACTGCATTTACTATGATTAATATTTCTACTTGTTTTTGGCTCTCTACTGTGGTAACATCTATGAAAACTCCAGCTTGCTCATTTTTATAATGTATATAATTGGAATATCTGGCTTGATAGAAAACCTTGGTTTTTGGACATTAAAAGCCTCATCAAAATAATAGTGTTAGGACAATACATATTGTCTCATTTTTTCTTCCATGGATAAGAATTGATCTTTCACATAGGTGAGATGAGGAAAATTTTTATACATAGGAAACTGAAACTGAATATGGATAATATATTCTGTTTGACTATCTGGTTGTTTCGATTCATGAAGTTTGAACACTCTTGACCATTTCAATCCTGCAGCACTCTCTTTTCATGCACACCGTGTGGCTTATGTCTAATTCTTGCACTTGCAACTATTTCTCTTACCATTTTATTTGTCTTAAGAAACACACTCTTTCTTGAGAAGACTACGTGTCCCTGTCGGACCTGTGTTATATATACACTGTTATACCCTGAAACTCTTTAGACACTTGTCTGACACTCCCATTGACTGTGTCGAACCACAACAATGAAAAGCTAAACCTTAATTCCAATAAACTTGGGGTCAGCTCCATAAATATTTTTGTCACTCCATTCTATCCAAAGGTTCCAATGAAATCAAATGTTTCAAAAACATTAACATTTTGGACACTTACCTCACAATATTGGACACTTCTATAACACTCTACTGTATGTAGAATAAACTATATGATATAAAATAGAGTTAAATATATGATATAAAAAAGAGTTAAATATAATTTTTCTTTGAATCATGATAACATTTTTTGTTCATGTGCAAAATGGCATTAACTTTGAACAAATAGATAAAACTTAGTTTAACATTTGGCATCATTTACAAGTAAATATACGAATCATATAGATATGGGCGAAATTGTATATCCACGACACTTATACATAAAACTAATATTTGTGATCTCATTAGCATGTACAGGACACATCATATTATACTTTTTGGAAGGATGACTTGTCTGCCTATCTGCATCATTTACATGTAAGTATATGAATTGTAAATATAAGGGAGAAAATCGTGTATCCATGAGATATATAGACATTATACTAGAAATCTCGTAAGCATGTCCAGAACGTGTCATATTCTACTTTTTGGAAAGATGCCTAGTCTGCATGTCTGTGACATCGTAGACATGTCACGTTAGTGCCCATGCTTCTTAGTGCTAACCAATTTTTAATCTTCATTCATTCTCACTCATAAACCTTCATTTCCATCTTGAAAACTTGCCCTTACTGCAGTTCGTAATTGCCGGTATATATGATTCTCAACAAAGTCATGTCCTTGTTCGCCGTAAGTGCCATGGCCAGACATTCTTGACTTGTTTCTCGTGAGTTGATCTAGATGTATGATCTATCACATGGAAGTGATGGGTATGAAGAGAGTCAGTAAAACCCATAGTACAATGTGAGTGGGAATGGGTTATATTTTGTGTGTTAGCACTGGTAAAGTCGAGCATCTTGGGAATCATTACTGAATGACTAACTTATTCTCATAAAATGCAATAGCTATCGTAAAATAATTGGGTATTTCCACTGGGTGGCTGGTGGGAGAAGAGATGAAAATAAAGGGTAGAAGAAACAGTTGCTAGTATAATAAAAAAAGGACTTAGCAGAAGATAATAATTCCTCTCTTGCCATTTTTCCATAGTCACCTCTATAATGCAGAAAATAGGCTGTTGCCAGTATTGCTGTGGAATGATATGCTTCTGCAGTGTCTCTGCCTTTTCATTTTTTATTTTATTTTATTTTTTGCATTCTTGTTTCCTGGTTCTTTTTTATATTTGATGGTAAAACCTCTGCAGTACTTGATGGCTGCAAATTTCATAAGTGTTTACTTAATTTTTTTGGTCCTAGGCTCCAAGAATTTCTCCCTGATTCTGGTTAGCTTTAATCCATGTGTTCATTTCCTGAAAATTTTTGGTGATAGCAGAAACCGTCACCAATAAGACCTATTTAATTATGCAACCTTTTAGTCAGTTTACAAACTATTTATACAAAGTTGGGGTAGAAGACCAATTTCCCTGGAGATTTTGGATTTTAGTTTATTATTATGATTGAAATGATTAGAGCTTTGTTATGGCGAAGGCTTAGAAGGCAAGCAGAGTTAACTTGAACTCTAAAGAAACAATTGGTAATAAAGAGTTAAAATCTCTTTCTGATCTTCATTAAGCACCACTGGAAAACTTGGGTAGCTGGAGCTAGGTCTATTTTGAAGTTTAAAGACAGGTGTCTAGAATGTGTTCACCCACCAAAATCAAAGTCTATTGCCTGTTAAGCTTCAGGAAAAACATGATTTGTCTGGCTTGTGAATGGGTAATTGATTTCAGGTTTGGGGGTTCTTGTGATTTTTCTTTCTTTATGCTCAAGCTTCCTTGAGGTTATATACGAAGTAGTATTCATGAGTGTGAGATCTTTCTAGTGGCTCGCGTTGAAATTCTACTCAAGTTCTCATTCTGTGATTTTAGTCAACTATGAGCTCACTAGACATGGATTTAGTCTAGCTTCTGAATAGGTAATCGATTTGAGGTTTGGGGGTTTTTGCCACTTTTTTTATTTTTGCTCAGTTCCTTGAGGTTATATATGATGTAATAGTCACGAGTATAAGATGTAGTGGCGATAGTAACATAGACCTCCTCTTTATTACTATAGGCTCGTTTTAAAGTTCTACTTGGAGTTCTTATTTTGTTAGTTTAGTTATATATGAGGCCATCACACATTGAAGATGAGGTCTCTTGGTGTTTCTTGTTCATTGATGACAGTTTTAATTGTTAAATAAGAAGGGATCAATCGTAAGCTAGAACTCTGGAGGAGTACTTAGAAATATAAATGGTTTAGGTTTAATAGAATTAAGTTGGCTAGTTGGAATAAAAAGGATTTGGGAGTCACTAAAGTGGATCACGGTGTTCCAAAGAGTGAATGTTGCAGGTATTTAGGTTTGAATATTAGGAAGAAATGAGGATTTAAAGAGAATCCGTTGCATTGGATTAAGCGGAGCTTGACTATACAAACCTAAAAAAGCAATAAAATTTCCTAAAAATGTACGTATGATATAAAATGGAGACCACCTACTATTTTAACACATACTAATCAAAATAAAGTGTAGACAATTCAATCATATTCAATATCTTTTATGAAAACAAAAAATGCACATGAATATACAAAAGATGCAGCGAGCCTATCTGGTTATATACATGTGACACAATATAACAAAGACAATGAACATATGCCCCTAAAACAAATGACTACATGCTCAATGGAAATGAGTTGTACAACAAGACGGACATGATCACTATAGAACAAGTTACTATAGGGAGATGTAGACCAAAATAAACATGTCATAATATAATTGCAAATTATTTGATTCACCGTATCTTTTGGTAGAAACAGTGAAAAATATTATTCACATAGCCAACTCCGAATTCATTGGAATAAGAGTTAGTTGTTTTTGTTGCTTAGCTTTTTGGTCACATCTCGTTCCTTGTCTGGGTAGCCTTGCTGCTATTAGAAATTGAGGTTTTCTGGGTATAACAAACTTTTATGCGCCGTGGTTACTTTGGCACAGTAAAATCTTCGCAAATTAAAAAGAGATGTGATTAGCTATATCAGAGCCTTTTGGAAGGCGACTGAAACTGGAAAATATGAGGACAAGGTAGATGATGAGGTGGTGTTTCAGGGGGTGGAGGTAGAGTTTTGTAGTGTTAATATGTTTCCAGCCTTGCCTGGAAATGATTCAAAGAGAAAATTGGGGCTTCTATGGTTTTCATAAAATGAGCCTTTCCTTAGAATCAGTTCTACCTATTTTTGTCCCAAAACGTAAAAGGCTGGAGAACAGAAGCTAGAACAAGTTCCATCAATGGTTATTTTAGCCCAAAATAATAACCCAATGATACTCAACTACCCGGGTTATTTTTCTGATATGTTACTGACTTTTTGAAACATAATAGATAATATCTCTGCTAATATTCCCGTCAATTACTTTTTAGGGGCAGAGAGGTTCTTGATAAGATAATAGTAAGTTATTTTGGACAGGGTTGCTTCATGCAATAACAACTCTGAACTAAGCACTCGAAGTTTCTTGTTTCCTGGCTTTCTATTGTTTGTAGGGTATGACTGTCATTCTTATAATTCGCCATTAAGATATCCTGCTAAGCTCATAATTTTTATACTTTGGTGGCAGGCTTATCAGACAAGATAGTGGAAAGCTTGTGCAGCAAACGCAAGAGTCAACTTCTATTGCGTTCCTTACCTGCAGGAGAGCCTTCTGTTGTTGAAAGTGAGAACATCAATGATGAGTTAGATTTAAGGATAGCCAGTGTTCTCCAAAGTACGGGGCACTGTTATGAAGGCGGTTTTTGGAGTGACTTTGCTAAACATGATGTGTCAGAAAAAAAGAGACATGTGGCAATTGTTACTACTGCCAGTCTTCCTTGGATGACGGGAACAGCTGTAAATCCACTGTTCCGAGCAGCATATTTAGCAAATTCTGCTAAGCAGAATGTTACACTTTTGGTTCCATGGCTTTGTAGATCAGATCAAGAGCTTGTTTATCCCAACAATCTTACTTTTACCTCACCGGAAGAGCAGGAATCGTATATACGTAGTTGGCTTGAGGAAAGAGTTGGTTTTAAGGCTGACTTCAAGATATCATTTTACCCGGGAAAGGTAGCTTCTTAACAAATAAATTGCTACAGTGTTTTTGTTTTTTGTCCAAGAATTCGACTGTACCCGGCGAGACTCCTACAGGCTTAGTTGTATTTTAGTATTTTTTTTTTTCCTGAAAAATTTGTGTTTTGGATTTTTCAATCTTATTGTTATATTAGTTTCACCAAATTTTAGGTTATAGGGATATGAAATTGCATCTTTCTGCATAAATGAACTGAAACAAAGTTGAGTATGATTCTGACTATGATAGTAAGAGACGTGTTCAATTTATTTAAGATGTGGTGCAATGATTGCTATAACAGTATAATTTGAACAAACAGAATGATGGGGGTAAGATAACAGTATCTTGTCAGTACGACTGGATTTTACTTCATATATATGTAGAGATAGGTTCTGATATCTGATGCATTTTTTGTCAATTTTGTTTTCTTTTTCAGTTCTCAAAAGAAAGGCGAAGTATCATACCAGCTGGAGACACTACTAAGTTCATTCCATCAAAGGATGCTGACATTGCAATCCTAGAAGAACCAGAACACTTGAACTGGTACCATCATGGTAAGCGCTGGACTGATAAATTCAATCATGTCGTCGGTATTGTTCATACGAATTACTTGGAATACATCAAGAGGGAAAAGAATGGGGCTCTTCAAGCTTTTCTTGTGAAACATATTAACAATTGGGTTGCAAGAGCATATTGCGACAAGGTATAGGTTGATCTCCATGGTCTGACTAGATTTTGATTGTATTACAACTGAACCATCACTGATTTTGTCAATAATTACATTGCTCACTGTTCTGTGTAGATCCTCCGCCTTTCTGCTGCTACTCAGGACTTACCCAAGTCTGAGATTTGCAATGTTCATGGTGTAAATCCTAAGTTCTTAAAGATTGGAGAAAAAGTTGCAGCAGATAAGGAGCTTGGGCAGCCTTCTTTTTCCAAAGGAGCGTATTTCTTAGGCAAGATGGTTTGGGCAAAAGGGTACAGAGAATTAATAGATTTGCTAGCGAAGCACAAATGTGACCTTGATGGCTTCAACTTGGATGTGTATGGTAATGGTGAGGATGCTCATGATGTCCAGAGCACTGCAAAAAGGCTGAATCTGAATCTACAATTTATGAAAGGCAGGGATCATGCAGATGATTCTCTTCACGGGT
>CAIGRQ010287537.1:0-16590 GCA_903798375.1 Fraxinus sp. D2006-0159
TTTTTTCTAAATAAATTAGCAAATTAATTAATTAAATCAGATCATTTCATAATTTTAAGCCTTGAGCCTCAATTTTTTAATATGGATCACCGACATTTTAATATTAATATCTATTTTTGGTATTTGAATGCATTGAATTAATGTTATTCGACAACTAGTTATTTATATATATTTTTGAATTGGGTTACATTAATTTGTAAAAGTAACGAATGAAATGACATTAGTTATATTTATATAGTGTTGTTGTAAATGTTAAAAAATTTAATTATGGTACGAAATCGAATCGAACCGAACCCGAACGGTTCCATAATTATATTTAGACCCGATAGTTCCATTTATTAAATACCCGAAATTTTTGGAAACGAATCGAACCGACCCATGGACTGCTCTAGATAATTGTATTCAATATATTGAGATGTTCTATTACTGGAGCAATTTCAATTATCTTCAAATTAAATAATTTTTCATTAGAGGTACCTTGTTTTACGTAGATGACTTCTCACACTTATCGGATAATAACTTCATCAACTTCATTATGGTTTTCTCCATAGCCATATTGTCACCAACGTTCTTCAAAGGTGTTAATCGGATAACACCAAGTAACTGAATATCAAGGAGATTCCATTCGTCGTCCTTCACTCTTCCGGTTTTTCATTCAAAAGGAGATGGTATAATTTTATTTTATTTTNCTATTCTATAGAGAGCGATGAATTCGCACAAAGAAAAATAGACATTCAAGAAAACACAATATTTATGCGTTTGTCTCAATGTGAGATTACATTATTTTCTACCCATGCAGCAATTCATGCACTGGCTCCGCACGCAAACATTAATTAGTTCCACAACTTAACGTACAAGATTCCATGTTAAAAGATGTGATAAAATAACGTTCTAACATTCGCAACCTTTGCTCATCATCCAAATTGATAGTATACTTGTGTTTAAAAGTTATTTAGTGGCCACTTACTATATTCTTTTACACACCCCCAACAATGAATTTATAATGATCTTGTATCAACACCGATATACATAATAAGATAATTTTAATTAAATATCTTTCCGAATAGGTAAAAGGGACAGAGTAAAAAAAATGATGGTACGCATAACACGGATAACACCAAGTAACTGAATATCAAGGAGATTCCATTCGTCGTCCTTCACTCTTCCGGTTTTTCATTCAAAAGGAGATGGTATAATTTTATTTTATTTTTTATATACAAATAATCCTTGATTTGAACTTGTAGCACCTAATAACATTTTTCTTCGTCAGTCTTGCTATGAATAAAAAAAAGCTTTGGTACCAATTATTGAAGAATAGAAACATAATTCTATTCTATAGAGAGCGATGAATTCACACAAAGAAAAATAGACATTCAAGAAAACACAATATTTATGTATTAGTCTCAATGTGAGATTACATTATTTTCTACTGCTGCAGCAATTCACGTAGTGGCTCCACACGCAAAAAATAATTAGTTCCACAACTTAACGTATAAGAATCCACGTAATGTTCTAACATTCGCAACCTTTGCCACTTACTATATTCTTTTACACGCCCCCAACAATGAATTTATAATGATCACCAATATACACAATAAGATAATTTTAATTAAATATCTTTCCGAATAGGTAAAAGGGACAGAGTAAAAAAAATGATGGTACACATAACACGAATCGTCGAATCCAAGAATCAAATAGATATCACCTTTTTTTAAATCATCATTTTGGTGCCACGTAGACCCATCAATGAAACATTTTTGAACTATATATATATATATTCAACAAATAAAAGCTTAAATTGTATTTTTTCTTCCTTCCATCGAGCTTCATTAAATCCAGCCTATCTACAAATAAAATCCAAAGAAATCACTAAGATACGAAACAAAGAGCACTGAGAAAGGGACTCTTTATCCACATAGCATAGTCAATTAAATGATATGCTATAAGAGAATCCTATCAAACCCACTTGTTCGAAATGCAATTCGATTATGTATAAGAGAAAAATGAATATTTATTATTTAGAACTCATTTTTAAAATCGACCGATTCACTTCAAATTGATTAGTTTATCTCGAAATTTCGCACTTATCCATCAATTTAATTTTTATTGTTGTCGAACCAAATTTATTTTTAAAAGTGTATAATTCAGAACCCTGGTCAACTTGGATATAACCCGCAGTTTACCTCCGTCAGTTACTGAGGGGCGGTGGCTGGTGGTTCAGAAAATTAGTCTGGTTAAATTGGGATACCTGAGTACCAAAAAAAAAAGTGTATAATCCATAAAAACAGTATATTTAGAGTCCATACAATGAACTATCTTAAAATGGATAGAGCAAAAATTAAGGCCATTGTTTTATTTTAGAAAAAAATATTCGCCTCAAAAAAAATAAAAATGTATATATATATTCCAAAAAATAAGAACAAATTTCTGCCACATGCTAAAATGCGTTCTGCGTGCTCTTCATCCTTCTTCCCCATCCCGCTGCCACTTTTACTGTTACATTATAAAATATAAATATTACACAAAATCCACTGCCTTCGCTTTCCACCGAGCTGCAAGTTATCGCCTGTCACGTGGAAATCCCCATTTTTTTTCCAGTTGTGGTTGTTGTTGGAGGAATTCGATTCCTTTTTTTGCCAAATGAGGAGTGAAATTCCTTAATAATTGTTTCCCTAAGAATAAAAAGCAAAAGAATTTTAGGTGAAGACGTTAAGTGCATTTAGTTTCTATACGGGTATCGGATTCTATATTCGGTTGGAATTTGAGGGGTTTTATTAGCATTTCGCGCTTACCAAAATGGCTCTATAAATACAGGATGCGTATCCCCAAGGGGCGCTCATTTTCCATTTGCGTTTCCCTATTTTCTTCTCCAAATCCCAATCATATTCTTGAGCCCTTTTCGTTTTCCTTTTCGTCCTCTTCAAGAATTTTATTCAATTCCGGGATTTTGTCGTCTGCTCTTTCGGGTCAATTGCCGAGTATAAGGAAAGTGAATAGTTGCAAAGGTTTGTGATTTTGCTGGATCAATCTTGAACGTGTATGTTGTCTTTATCTTTGCCCTTTTCTTGATTTTTCTAATTCTGGGGAGAGGATAATCTTTTTTACTATTTAACGAATTTTTACTTTGCATGTTATCTTATTTGATTTATCTTCAACATGCATGATTAATTCCTACGAAAAATCACTTTTCTTTTCTCAGTTTTGGAAAAATCTTGCATTCTTAGGTAGATTTTGGCGATTTTCAGTCTTGAAGTTGTTTCAGAGTGCAAACTTGAAAAAGGTTTCTGGGTAAGAAAAGATTTTGAACTGCCACGCCTATTTTTGATGTTTTGTCCTTGCAGAATATAAATTATATAATATTTTGTTTTGTCATGTCAGGTATGTTGGAAAACATTGATTTCTTTCTTTTCCTATCATATTTGTTAAATTTAATTCTATACGACCATCAAGGCATGTTTTGGTACACATTGGTGGAAGTGACTGAATAGTACAAATGAATGTGGATGAATTAGTCTCCTGTCTTAATTTGCCTGAATTATTATTTGAGTTCCATTTTGGAACCGCATGCCTTATTTTTGAAGGTATGGTGGAATGCATTAATGTCCAGTTCTTACTATCATAGTCATTACATTTAATTTTGTTCCATCAGTTTTTATGCTGTAGAATATAGAATGAAATATGAGGATGAGGTTTTTTAGTAATGGAGTAAAAAGATGTTTGTGTAGGAACTCGATATAGTCAACATTTACTTTGATGAAACCTGTGTCATCCTTGGAGTATAGGCTTAGAAGTTGGAACATAACATGGTGCTCGAGGGTATACATACAATGATTATCGAATGGAAGGCGCCATGGTGCTGGAAGGAGTCCTTTACCCTTGTGTTTGATTTGATTAATTTTGGGTTCTTGTTCCTTAATAACAAACAATTGGTTTTATAACTGGAGAATATTCGTCTTGTTTTGCCACTCATTTTTTTGTGCTGTTATTCATTGGAATATCGAAGTGTGAAATTGCCAAGATTTGATGGCTTGTATTGAAATTTACTTAATGCAGGGGAAATATGGGGAGTAACTAATCTGGAAATACTTATAATTAGAGTATAATTTATCACTCAAATGTACAAAGTAAAGATTGAGCCTACACACTCTGATAAACTCCATTTGTGGACACATATAACATCGGAGTTTCTTATTTGCCACAACCTCAGTTTGTTCTATTGATTTTACACTTGTCGTCCCCCAGTGTCCACCCAATGCGAGCTTTAATATTTTTTACTTGCGAATATTTTAGTTTATCATATATTAAAAGCTTGAACCATTAATTTGGCATGTATTTTGGTCGTTCAATTAGCAGACTTGTTGCATTTAGGATAAATATGTTTTCTTATTCACTATTCAAAACTAGAAAGTATGACCATGTTGATTCATCATTGCCTATGTGCAAAGTTTTTGTATAAAATGCTTTTGTCTTTGGTTACACTGGAATTTTTAATACTAATTGATTCTCCACTAGGTAAATATAGGCATTTTAACCACGTATTCCATGAAAATATCTTAGTTATTGATGAAGACAATATCTGTATCTAATATCTTTTAGAGGCTTTTCATTGTATGAAAAAATCTATGCTGTTTCCATACTTGTTGATATACACTAAAGCACGTTTGATATGCAATATTGGACATGACCCGGAAGATACCATAAACGATATTGTAACTTCTATTTCTTCTTTAATACCGTCCAATACTCATCAGCCCACCTTACCAGATATGCCATAAGTTGCTTATCGCTGGTGATTAACTTGATTATAAACTTTGCTTCAACGTTTGCAGTTAAAAATGCATAAAAACTGTGCAACATTTTTTTTGTAAAGGTAATCAAATATTTTATTAATCATTGCATAATGCACAGGGAGTGTATTATCATTTTAAATCAGAAAGTAATAACTTGAAATTAGGCAGTGCAACATATATGCTCTTAAACAACAGTGGACATACATGGAAAAAGCACCTTTTAAGATTAGCCATACATGCTCTTGATACAGTCCAGCAGGCAAGTGTGCCTAGTATAGTTCTGGATTACCACTAAATAGCTAGTCCTTTTACCAACCTTTTTTTTTTTTTTTCCTGATATATTGGTGATTTGAGTTCTCAAACTAGTGCGGCATAACTTTCAAAACTATTCTTACATATCATTCACCTTTTTTTTTTGTTGACTACCATCAGGCAATAATCTTCATTTCAGTAATACGATGGATGACATGGGTGCAGATGGAAAAACATTGCCACCTGAGAGAACTGGTTGCAGTGATCGTGGTCAGAATCCCTATATATGGTCGTCCCCTGAAGGAGGACAAAAGATTGATATTGGAAAGCAGATATTCTGTAATAGGTCTTTGAACATGAAGAACATCGTTGCTGTTGGATTTGATATGGACTATACTTTGGCTCAGTACAAACCTGAGACTTTTGAATCACTTGCATATGAAGGCACAGTTAGAAAGCTGGTTTATGATTTGCAGTACCCTTCAGAGGTTTGTCTACATTTTGGACTGTTCTATCGTACCAAGAAGATGTTTATTAAGAAATGATGAAAATTGAAAGCCATTAATATCCCACCAAGTTTAAGCTATTGTGATTGTCTACGATGAAGTCAGTAATTGAATCTATTTGTCCTTGTTGCATCTTTCTACACTAAATATGAATCCCACTCAAAAGAAAAAGCAAAGAGAAAAAAAAAAAAAAAAGAAAGAAAGAAAGAAATGAACCAAAAATATAGAGAACTTACCTAATGTTTCACAAATTTGGATTATATTTACTCTTTGCTAATTGTTATTTCGTTTTTTTATCTGAATATTAATAGCTTATTAACTTGAGTGGTCTTCTATAGTTGTTGGAATGGACTTTTGATTGGAAATACATGGTCAGAGGATTAGTTCTTGATAAGAAGAGAGGAAATATATTGAAGGTTCGTGTTCTATATTGTAACTTAATCTTTCTGTAATTTTCTTTTTGTTTGGATATAACTTGTAAATTAGACTGTGTTGGTTGTATCATTCATAGATGGACCGACACAAGTACGTCAAAGTAGCTTATCATGGATTTAGAGAGATGTCGAAAGAAGATAAAGTTGCTACATATGGAAGTACTTTGACGCGCGACTCGTTTGATGAACCTGACTATGCTCTCATCGATACCCTTTTCTCTTTGGCTGAAGCTTACTTATTTGCACAGCTTATTGACTTCAAGGATAATAATCCAGGAAAAGTTTCAGCAGAGTAAGAGAATTATCAATTCTTTAATACATTGGGTTACAGTAGTTAATTCTCTTCACCTTATTTGAGGTAATAATTGGTCCAACAGCTGAATAATACCTAAAGGATATTTTCTGAACACGCTCAAGGAAAATAGGCTTGAAACCTTTGAAAATCCTTCCACATTACAGATAAAAGCGTGTTACTGAACATCGGATTGTATATCTTGCAATTTTGCACTTTGTGTTACTGATTCTAAACGTTGTACCTTTTCTGGTGTTTTGGGTACCATTTTGGCAAATAAATTACTTGAACAATCAGGATTGAGAAGTTTGTTGGAAAGTAGCAACTATCAATTTCTTTGTTATGCTGAATACAAACATATGGTCTTACTTACTCCTTGAAGTTTCTTTCCTAATTATCCCACTTTAATTGGTGTTATGTTTTTTCTCTAATTTTATTGCAGCTACTCTCGAATATACAAAGATGTTCGAGCAGCAGTCGATTTGTGCCACCGTGATGGTACTTTAAAGCAGATGGTTGCAAAAGATCCTGGAAGGTATTGTAACTTCTTCAAAATGCAGTTTTGCAGCTTGTTAACTTTTTAGAACCATGTAGTGCTAATTAAGAGAGTTTTAGAATGAACAAGTAGTTGGACATCCTTATCCTATGATAATTTTTGTGGAGTATTCGCATGCTAGCATTTAGTAAATGGAAGAAATATTTATAATACCACTTTGCAAGGTAAGGAATTGGAAAAGGTGCATAATTTTTCAGCAAATATAAGATTTATGTTTAATGATTTCTTTGGGCATTTTTGTCATGCTATAATAGCTAAAATTATATATGAAAAATTAGTAAACCAAATGTGAGGATGGGTATGCAAGGAACTGGCTGCTGATTCAGTAATAGCTTGGTGATGCATGCTACTATCCTGTACCTAAAATTCACAAGTTATTCTGTTAATACTTGTGCATATGATACTGATATGAAAATTCTCATAATTTATATATAATTACTAATTAATAAATACTATTGTTTGATTTAATAATAAATGGGGGTAGATAGTTTCTTAAAAAGGGTTGATAATTCAACTTTCTTTTCCTCTTGCTACTAAGATGTTTCAGTTCGCCAATTATTAAAAGACTATCAATGTTATAAAAATTGGACCGAACCATCCGGTTCAACCAATAAACCGTGAACTGGCCTTAAATCCAGTCCGGCCATCATATAATAGCCAGAAAATGAAAACCCAGTCAACAAACCATAGAACCGGTCGATTTAACTATGAACCAAAAAAGGTTTTATTGGTTAATAAGTTTCTTTTTAAAAAAAATTTCAACTATCTTCATGGGCTCATGCATTGAAATTACAGGCCCAATTAAGATTTGTTCCAAGTGCTTTTCCTTTTAAAGACATTTCTCCCTCCACTGCCATATTCAACTTTAGACGTGGGACAAAAGACTATATCCAATTGTCAAACAAACAATTGAAATTATTTGAACAAAGATTAAATGGTCCCCAGCAAAGTATATATAGGCAAAAACAATTTCAGTTTGAACAAAACAAATTATTTGGATACACTGATCATTACTTTTTGAAGTTTTAAAACAAATTATATGATAATAAATCTAATTAACAAACATGGAATTATATTTACTTTGAATTAATAATACTAAAATTTTAAAATCTATTATTGTTATAATACTTTATAGTTTGTGAGTGTATTTATTTACTTAGTCCTTGTTTCTTGAGGATTAAAATCAGACTTTTAGTAAATTTTGATAAAAGTTAATGAAATATGCGGTTGAAAGGTTGTGGGTCTCATAAAATGTATTTTTAAAATTAGTTGTTGATTTTGATTTAGATTAAAATTAAATTTAAATTTCTACCAAATAGGGGCTCAATTTTGGTGTTTGGTTCGACATCGATTTGACCCCAGTTGAACCTTGACCCTAAATCTTTTTTGGGCCGATGTTCGGGTCGATTTTCAAAATATTGAAGATTATATTAGGAATTTGTTCATTTATTATTATTATTATTTTTAATTATAAGATGGTTACCTTCGTATTAATATTACTACCATTGTCCACGGCAAAAATGAGTTTGCCATGATCAATGCAATGATAAAAGGACGAGAGATTAACTAAAAATTGCACTATAAAGTTTTATCCAACACTTAACATTCATTACAAAATGCCACCAAATTTGTTATTATAGAACAAAAGGTGCCCAATAACAAACAAATCATTTATTCTAAGAGGCATTTCTTTCGTCCGTGCTACTGCATCTCCACTATCTCCAATGGCCTGGAGGACTCCATCGATGAAGTTACGAGTGGTTGGTGCTGAATCCTTATCAAATATTAGTGCTACTGTAGATATCACAGAACCACTCAAATAGACAGTATTGAAAACGTACTTTTCTTTGATAAAGAAGTAAATGAAAGTCTGTGCAAGTATGATTACAAATAACAAAATCAAATTGGATGTGTCTTCCTTAAAACCGATCTCATGTAGTACACAAATGAAAGGACGTGGCATGCAAACATCAATTGCATTGTCGTCTTCTTCTTAAACTTTAGTATCATTAAGTGATGTAAAGTGGCAGCTTATAGTTGCTGCCGCATGAATCTTCTCAAGATACATGAACACTTTTATAATATAATAATAATAGACGCCCTTTGCAAAATTTTATATTGGAAGCGCTATGAAGAGAGAGACAAATATTATTGATGAAATAGGTAACCAGTTATGAATGGAACCACCTTTGCTGTGACACAATTGTAAATTATAAAGATATAAAATCCCACATGGCCCAGCAGGAAGGAACCTCTCCAAAAATAAAACTTCCAATTCCTTCCGGATGCCTCACTACTATTTACTTACAGTAACATTTTTTGTAATAGTTTCAACTTCTATCCTATTCTGTCCTATTTCCTGTAATTTATAATAATAATAATAACAGTAACACAGTGCCAACAATAATAAACCAAATCAAGAATTGAACATTGGGTTTTTAACACTGGGTCTTCATATATTAAAACTATCTTTCTCTGTAATTAGAGAGAGGTGCTGGTGAACTCTCTCTTTCTACAAAATAAGGAAAATTTATTCTAAATCATTGATGAATTTAACATTGGGTCTTTATATATTAAAGCTAGATGTCTTTGTATGTAGAGAGGCGTTAGTGAGAATGGGAGGGTGTCACTAGCACCTCTCTCTTTCTACAAATTAAGGAAAACTTATTCTAAACCATCAATAAATTGAACATTGGGTCTTGAACACTGGGTCTTCATATATTAAAACTAGCTTTCTCTGTATTTAGAGAGATGTGCTGGTGCCAATGGGAGGGTGTCACAAGCACCTATCTCTTTCTTCATATGTTAAAACTAGCTTTCTTTGTAATTAGAGAGGGGTGCTGGTGACAGTGGGAGGGTGTCACCAGAACCTATCTGTTTCTACAAATTTAGAAATTTGTTCTAAACCATCAGTGAATCTCATCTCGTATTCTCCTTGTCTAGACCAGTTAGGAAGGAATTTGTTCATCATTAATCATTTTCAGTAATATATATTGGTGTTGCAAACTAACATGCAATGTTAATTCATTAACTACTTTCCAGTTATTTTAACACCAATGCCAAATTTCCAAACTGATATTTCATAACTTTCTCATTATTGTATCAGATACATCAATGAGGATACCTCCATTGTTCCCATGCTAGAAATGATTAAAGAATCTGGCCGTGCTACATTTCTGGTGACGAACAGGTAGCTTTTTTTTTTTTTTTTACTCCCTGCAAAGTTGTTGAAGATAATATGCCCCCATTTGGCCCCCATTATTTGTCATTAGTTGAGATTGTAATTTTTGGAATAGTGTTTTTTTGATAAATGTGTGGTTAAAAAAGAAGAAATTATTTTGGGTTTACGTGTAATATTATTTTATTGGAAAATGTGTGGTTGATAGGAAGAGAGAAAAAATGAATTATAATTTTAATGGGGGCCAAACGGGGGCTATTTATGATCCCTCCATGATTTTGACTTGAACCTCAAAGAAGAGATTCTTTGAAACATTTCCTACCAAGAGCGAGTTACACCTTTTTCTCTAGGTAAATCAGAAAAATGAAATAATATTCTCTAGTTTCTTTCTAGGCGGAGGCAGAAGATTGCATCAATTGATGCTACCT
This sequence comes from Fraxinus sp. D2006-0159, assembly GCA_903798375.1. Classification (NCBI taxonomy): domain Eukaryota; kingdom Viridiplantae; phylum Streptophyta; class Magnoliopsida; order Lamiales; family Oleaceae; genus Fraxinus; species Fraxinus sp. D2006-0159. Next base: position 10,437 of record CAIGRQ010287537.1, read on the forward strand.
GAATATGCTTTTAAGAAACTTAAGAGCTTGAAAACCCTTCATACCTGTGGAAACTCAATGGTTTTGATATACATTCATAGTGTTTTGGAGTCAATGTCTCTTAAAATCAGAAAAATGGAATAATCTTCGCTAGTTTCTTTCTAGGTGGCTGCAGAAGATTGCATCAATTGATGCTACATGAATGTCTTAAAGAAACTTCACAGCTTCAAACCACGTTGTACATGTTGAAACTCAATAGTTTTGATATACGTGAATGGTGTTTTGGAGTCAATGTCTGTTGCCAAATTGCTATTTTCTTGGCTCTCAGAAGATTGAAATATCTCAAGTACTTTTCCTGGATTTATTAAAATGAAAAATAAAAGATACTGGCAAATATCTTCTTTTAGGCTTTCATATATTATTACTTCATTCCTCTTTAAAAATTTATGTTCTTAGTGACTGCATTAGTTGCTCTAAAATATGATGTGAGGAGTTTACGTTCAATAAGCATATTTTAATGCTTATTCGTTAGATTTCTCCCTTGGCTTTTCAGTATAATTCCCTTTCTTTGAATTGTGAATGTATTATCCCAAAAACTTTCACTATTAATATGTTTGTGATGGACTGAAGCTGTTGTACAATGTCTGTGCTTAAATGAATGCATAAATAACTCTATTGAATTTGGTGCAGCTTGTGGGACTATACAAACATAGTAATGAACTTTCTCTGTGGACCAAACACCATGAATAGCTGCTGCTCTGCTACCAATTTTGATTGGCTTCAATACTTCGATGTTGTTATTACTGGCAGGTCATTAGCTTCTTGACACATGACTCTCTTTTCAAACAGTGCGAACTATATATTATTTCTTTCTTGTCCTTAAAATAATTGTCATTCATGCAAATTGAGAAGAAAGAAATAGACAATCCAGAAACACATTGATTATATTTTTTGATCAAAATATTTTCATTGGTAGTTATTTCTTCCGCTTAGTGGATAATTATTAGGTAACTGATTTAGTCAGTAATTTAAGCGTATGCTTTAAATCAATTTGACGATATTACATCTGTTAACAGTTTGACGTTGATGTGGAATTCATCGGTGATTGATAGTCAATGGCTAGTTTTTCAGCCTCAATTCTTCTAATTATTGAAAATATGAACCCCTTCATGCAGTGCAAAACCAGGTTTTTTCCATGATGAAAATCGTGCTAATCTTTTTGAGGTTGATCCCGAGTCTGGGATGCTTCTTAACACTGATAATGGCACTCCTATGCCTCCGGTTAGTTGAATCTTCACGATCTTTTACTGAATAGGAATCTCCTTCAAGTCTATTGACCCATGTCTTATTGTTGATTAACTAGGTAGATACTTCATTAAGGCTGCCCTTGAATATAGACAAGAGTTGCAGAGTTTTTCAGGTATAGCTGCATCCTACAATCTGTCTAAATTTGTACCATTCTAACATTGTTAATTTTGCAGTTAGTATCCCTTGTCATTATGTTATTGGTTTTCTAAAACTCTGTTTTCAGGGAGGAAATGTTGGCCATCTGCATAAACTGTTGTCCATAGAGTCAAGTTCTCAGGTATTCTAGTCATCCTTTAGTTAGGATGTTTTTCTTTCTCATCCTTCTTAATTCTTTTACCTGTTATTAGGCTCTATGAAAATAGATGTTGCCTGTTCCTGTGATTTGCCGCATGCACATGTACAAGTGGTTTATTTGAAGCCGAGACGTACAAAAATGAAAGGAGACCATTTATGGTGGTACATTTTAAATATTTGGGACAAAGTTAAAGATAAATAATTTACCTTTAGTAGTTTTTTGAATATATTCACGAGTTCTGAGGGTGTGGGTGAAATGACTAGAGTTCAATGATTTAACCTTGATGTTCTTGGTGTTAATCTCCATCTTGCAAAAGAGATACACTCCCCGTCTCCATAGAAACAAGGCCATTAATTATTAAAATCAACTAATACTTGTTCAAATTATTATTCTCATTCTTTGCCATTTTCGGGACATTCTAAAATATAAAGAGTATTGTGCTGTTTCTATTCTTTTCTGACCAAGGGAAAATTTGTAAGATAGGAAAGTCACGATCAAAGTACTATGCATAACATGTCAATCAGCAAAAGAATGAATTCAATATTAGGAGGGCTTTGTCATGGTTTTCTTCTCTTAGAAACATCTATATGTTACATCCTTTTAATTGCATAAGGTTTGATTGATTTCTTGCAAACCATTAACATTTACATTTAATTTCTTAGGTACTTTATGTTGGGGATCACATCTATGGGGATATTTTACGCAGTAAAAAAGTCTTAGGTATGCCTCTTATCTCTATTATAGAATACGTCAATTTGTAATATATAACTGCATTGATGTTCTCAATGATGGAAGTTGCAGTAAAACCTACTTGGTTGTTGGTGAAACTTATTGTTAATCTAAAATTTACTTTTCATGAAAGATCTGTCTGGTGTAAAGGACATGTTGCTTGACGGCACTGTATTCTATTTGGTTTTATCTAACACAGGGTTTTAGGGAAATTGATCTCAGTTAATGATCATCATTTTTGTCCATACGCTTATTTTTTTTTATAACCGTAGATGTTCGAGTCAGCTTGTGCGCACCTCGACTGATCCCACGGGCCTTGAAGTTTTGTGTATACGCTTTTTACAACCTTTTTTTTTTTTTATTTTCCTAGAAGTGATTCTTAGTGGTATTTATATCTAGCTGGAAACTGATAAATATTGGTCTCAAGACAATTATGGCATTTAGAAATTGCTCAGTGTGGCATCAAATGTAATTAATAGCATAGTGAAGTTCATTCCTTTCTCCCTAATCCCTTGTAAATCCTAAATTTATATCTTTGGGCTGTTGTGCAAGGTGCCAACTAAGTTGGAAAGGGATTTTGGATATAATTAGTATTACATGTATTCTTTTTATCTAGTTTGAGACTGGATAATACGAGCATTCTATCCTGTCAACAGATTATATCTTTTTTACCTAAGCATGTTGTGATTTTGTGACATCTGTTAATAGGTTGGAGAACAATGCTTGTAGTTCCTGAGCTTGAGAGGGAGGTTGCACTTCTCTGGGAGTTAAGAGATACCCGCAAGGTATAGCCATATAGATATAATTCTTGTTTTCACCTATTGCTTGAGCTCATTATAGAAGAGTTAAACTTTGTCTATGTGTTAAACGATCTACTTATTTCAGAAGATATTACTTGTCCTGCAGACAAATGTTTTGAAACATCGATTCCTTAAAGTTTCAAGTGAAGTGATCAGACCTACTTTATTTAGTGTTACGAGTTTAGAAAGATACTTGATTATTTTGATTATTTCCTCAGCTTCATCAATATTAATCCTCCGTTGTGTTTTACTCTGCATTATGACCCTTTATTCTGTTCTGGAAGTTCTGTTGTTGATTCGGAAACCATGTTTTCTCTGCAGCAACTCCAGTTATTGAGGAATGAAAGAGATCACATAGAAGACAAGATACATCATCTCAAATGGTCTATCAGGTGGCTTATAATCCTTTACTTTGAAACTTCAATGCAAAAATTTGTGGTCAGTGGGCTGTCTATATGCTTTTTTCGTTGTTATTGTGGGTATAAAAACTGTTATGGAATTTTGGATTCCCCATCAGAAAAAATAAATTTAAGTTATTAAATTACCATCTTCCTTTTATGATTGATTTTATGAATTGATTGAAGTTTTTGAGGTCAAAAAGCAATCCTCTGCTAGCATTTTGAATACGTTCCTGTGAAAATATTTAAGAAACACAATGTGGGCTCAGGTTCCTTTTATGATTGATTTTATGAATTGATTGAAGTTTTTGAGGTCATAAAGCAATCCTCTGCAGCATTTTGAATACATTCCTGTGAAAATATTTAAGAACCACAATGTGGGCTCAGGTTTGATGACGTGAATGCTGACGACGCCGAAGAGCTAATTGCTGAGCTTGACAAACTGAAGGTTGGTATATCTAGCGAACATGTAACTTTGAAAATAACGTTTGTTTTCACAAAGACGCCTTTAGATGTCCCATTGAATTTAGTGTCTGAGGCACACTAGTCTATCTTTCAAACTTTAAATGTGTGAAATAAAGGTGTAAATAACAACAAAGTTACTGGAAGAATTTTGAGTTATGTTAAGGATATCACTCTGAAAATTTATCATGCTGTTTTTGTGCTTCACATTTAGCGAGGGATCAAATGTTTCTTGTTAAATGTTTTCTCATTTGTACATTTTTTTGTACCTTTTCTATTGGACTATGTGGAGCCTAATTGTTTGTACACTTTTCCCCCTGGCTGTGGTTGACTTAATAACTACACATTTTAGGTCAACCCAATATTCCTGTCATATTCAGGGATCTGGGCGAAGCTGTTATATGTAAAATAAACAGATTAGAGTGTGAAAAATCTTGAAAGTTTCTTCTTCATTGTAGTGAAAAATCTAGTGCGGCAAGTGGACATAGATTGATTTGTTTGCTTAGTGTGTTTCTGATTTTATTTTGCTTATTGTTTCTCTAGGAGTTACGAAAAGGTTTGATCTCCCTAATATTGTCATCCTTTACAGTATACTCCTGTGAGTGATAGTCGCGCGCATGACGCCTAGTCTTTTATATAGCTTAACAACTGAAACAATAGTTTGAATACTTGGCGTTTGTTATGCCTAGTCCTTTTAGCTGCTCGGGATTCTGAAATTACACCGTTGTTGAATGAAATGTGTAATTGTTTTCATGTTTGTTTTACTGACACCTCAAAACTCACAGTCTCGGAGCGAGCAAGTGCGGCTTAATCATCAACAAGCTCAACGAGAATGTCACCGAATGGTAAGAGATGGCATGCAAGAATTCTGCCTCTACCATAAAGCATGGGATTGATGCTCTTAAAGAAAAATATTAGCTTAAATTATTTAATCTGAGTCAATAATCTTAGTGCATGTTAGGTATGCAATATTGAACCGTGCTTAGAGCTTACAAGTCTTTTTTTGGTTCCAATGCTAATCCACCTTACCAAACATGCAAATATGTTATACAATATCTATTAATACTTTTAAGTGCTAATGTCTCTTATCAAATACATTCCAGTTCCACAAGGTCTGGGGACAGCTCATGAAGACTGGCTATCAGAATTCGCGCTTCGCACATCAGGTCGAATAGAACAACACTAGTAATGAAAATATTAATCGACTAACTCTTGTATTTCATCAAGTTTTATGTTAAATGAGTTTCATTTGTATTTCACAGGTTGAGAGATTCGCTTGCCTCTATACTAGCCAAGTTACAAATCTGAGCTTGTACTCACCGGACAAATACTATCGACCGGGCGAAGATTTCATGCCACATGAAATTGATATCCTTGCTTTATAGAACACATTCTTCTCTCAGGCTTCGTGATATATGACATTTTGAGGAATCATAGTTCATTGCTTATTTTCTGGAAATATGAAAGGGTGTACAAGTTCTGAAACATGTTAGTGGTCACTGTAAAACATAGGAAATGTGAAGAATATAGAACTTTCTGCATTTTACTGGTGTATTGTTATGGCGTGGAGTACTCAAATATGATTTTTGCTGTCTTGTGCTTTGTTAGCAGATCAAGTTTTCGAATACAGCATAGGTATGTAACTTCTAGTCGAGTCAAATTTTACTCGGATGTTGTTGTGTTCTCAATGTTTGCACATGAAAAAGGTCTCGATAGTCGATACACAGCTTTTCTTTCCCACGCGACGTGACATTACAATTCACTGCCTATAGGGTACAAATATCGTTTTTGGCACGCTTCTGACACTGATACTATTTTGTAACAATTAGGCAAACTTAGTCGATGTTATCATGTTACATTATCAGTTTCAATAAAACATTATTCGCAAGCATTACTTTCAAATTATAGTGGTATCGAGTTCAAACACAGTTTCTTCGAAATATAACTCTTAGCCACATCTCGTAGTAATGAAAACCTGGATTTCTGCTTGAAGAAGCAAAGGCTGCAGTAGCTGCCGAATCTTCTACTGGTAGATGGACAACTATGTGGACCAATAGACCACAACCATAGTTCAAGTGTACCTTCGGTTAAATAAGATCATCACAACAAATCAGGAGCGGAGGGGGGTGGGGGGCCAGGCCCCCACCCAATTTTTGACAATTTTTTTTTTTTAATTACCACAT
>CAIGRQ010287548.1:0-12570 GCA_903798375.1 Fraxinus sp. D2006-0159
TATTTATACTAGAACATGGAAAAACCCTAAAATACTAAATGATTACGAAATAGAGTCCAAAATAATCAAAAAGATACCAAAAATATGGAATTCTAGTTCAATTAGGAAATTCGCGAAAAAATAAAAATTCGAGCAACTTTTATGCCTATGCGATCGCATAGGCCAAGCAGTTAGGCCCCCTTTGGTCTCGATAAATGTGCATACAATAGCATGCATGGTTGCACTATGCAGTCGCATAGTGCAACTTTTGGCCTCCAAGTTGCTCTTCTTGATTCGGATGTCATCCACTCCTTTCCGGCCCTCGACTCCAACATGAGACTTGTCCAATGGCTCGCCAACTTCAACATTTTGTACTTCATTGCTCGATTACTTGTGTGCATAGCTACGTGGTTTGAATTGAATCCCGACTCTTCCCCGAGCTCGCCTTCTACTTCTCCTCAATGCACCTTCATCTCTCATCCGCTTGATTTCTAGTCCGGATCATATCAATGGTGGTAAGGAAAAACTCGCTATTGGTAATGGAAACAAACTCAATATATCTCATATTAGCACCAATGACTTGAACACAATGAATGACAAGTCATTAGTTCTGAATAATGTAATATTAGTACCATCAATTAAGAAAAATCTGATAAGTGATTCACAACTAACATCTGATAATGGTGTATTTATGGAATTTCATTTTGATTTTTATGTTGACAACAAGGACAAACAAACGAAGGAGGTGCTGCTGGAAATGGAGCTTAAAGATAGTTTCTATCAAATTGAGTATCCAGATCAAGTTGAAGCTAAAAGGTTTCCCTATCAAGAGTCAGTCTATCCAAATAAGTTGAACTCTTCAACATTTCATGTTCAGTCCAAAGTGCCCAAAAAATATGAGTCTAGACTAAAATTGTGGCATATGAGACTTGGACATCCTATAGGTTTTGTGATGTCATAAGTACTCAAGTCTTGTAATGAAAAAATTGAAGTTAATGAAGTTAATCATTTATGTGATGCTTGCCAACTTGGTAAATCACATTCTGTTCTATTTGAACTATCTACCTTACATGCTTCAGCATCCCTTGAGTTGATTCATACAGACATTTTGGGTCATGCACCTATCCTTTCAACCTTTGGTTTTAGATACTATATTCTCTTTATTGATGACTATAGTAGATATACTTAGATCTATTGAATGAGACATAAATCTACATATTCACTCAATTCTAGAACCTGGTTGAAAATAAGTATGATAGGAAGATAAAAGCACCTCAATCAGATTGGAGAGGTGAATTTAGAGCTTTTACCGACTTAGCCTTACAATCTGGCATTGATATGCATCTCTCATGTCCTCACACTTCAGCCGAAGATGGTAGAACAGAGAGGAAATACAGACATATAACAGAAATTTGATTAACTCTTCTTGCTCAAGTCAATATCCCATTGCATTACTAGTGGGAGTCTTTTCACACTACTACTCATCCTATCAATCAACTACCTACACCAATTCTCAAAAATAAAATCACCCTATTAAATTTTAAACAATAAACAAGTTGACTATAAGTCTCTAAAAATATTTGGGTGTGCTTGTTTTCCTTATCTCAAACCATATCAGCAACATAAGTTCAGCTTTCACTCTACCAAATGTGTTTTCCTTGGTTTCAGTAACTCAGCAAAGGTTATAAATGCCTTAGTAAACATGTAGGATCTATATATCTAGACATGTGGTTTTTAATGAAAATGAATTCACATTTCATTATGGTTTTCTCAACAAAAGAAACAACTTACAGAAGTCTGAAACTATTATTCAATACCTACCACTTCATACTTCTCTAAGCTATGATCCAACATGCTCAACAGATGCAACTCTAACAGCAACATCTTAAAGTTTTGAACATACTAAAATGGCTAGATATGTTGCATTTAAGGAAAATGAGAATGAGAACACAGTGACAAATAATGAATATACTCAAATGGGAAGTGAAGAAGGAGTTGCAAATGATCAGAAGTAAATGAAGAGTTGAATCAAAGTGTTGCAGAACAAGGAAAACAGATTGTGAGCATCCCATGATTACTAGAAGTAAAGATGGTATCTTCAAGCCAAAAGTTTAGTCAACTCGGTGCAAAAAATATAGATTGGAGCACAAAGGACTTGAACTAAATAATGCATATGAGGTTCTGTTAAGTAAGAATTGGAAATGATCAATGGAAGATGAGTACTCAGCATTGATGAGGAACAAAACTTGGAAATTAGTTCCACCATTGGTCAGTCAAAAGGTGATAGGAAACAAGTGGGTTGTCAAAGTTAAACACAACATTGAAGGGAAGATAATGAAGTACAAAGCCAGACTTGTTGCCAAAGGATTACTGCAGACTTCAGGTGTTGATTATCATGAAACCTTTAGTCCAGTGATAAAAGCTTCTACCCTGAGGATAACTCTTGTACTTGCAGTTTCAAAGGGCTGGAGTATCATACAAGTTGACATAAATAACGCCTTCTTGAATAGGAAACTAGATGAAGAAGTCTATATGAGCCATCCAGAAGGTTTTGTTGATAAGGAAAATCCTACCTTTGTGTGTAAACTTGAAAGAACACTCTATGGACTCAAGCAAGCACCTAGAGCTAGGGCAGTCAATGGATTGGATTTTGATCTGAACTCGATTCGAATCCAACGAAATTAATGGGAGATGGATTTAGGGTCTCGATCCGATAACCCGAACAAGATTCGAATTCGATAATCCGTTAACTAAATGGATCAAATATGGATATAGGTCAATCCGATCTGATAACAATCGATCCTATTTGTTATAAATAACTAAGCCGATAAAATACTTTTATGGCATATTATTTGTCACTAAAAAAAATAAATGAGAAAATAAATAAATTTAGAATAAAAAAAAGTAATCAAATTCAAAACATAAAAAANTCCGATAACCCGATCAAGATTCGAATTCGATAATCCGTTAACTAAATGGATCAAATATGGATATAGGTCAATCCGATCTGATAACAATCGATCCTATTTGTTATAAATAACTGAGCCGATAAAATACTTTTATGGCATATTATTTGTCACTAAAAAAAATAAATGAGAAAATAAATAAATTTAGAATAAAACAAAGTAATCAAATTCAAAACATAAAAAAATTGAAAAATTTATATTAAACCTGTTTAAGAATTGGAAAATTTGAAAAAAAAAATTTGATTTGAACCAATGTTTTAAAAATCGACCCGATGTCGAATCAATATCGAACCGGTTGTCAAATTGAATAAACAACTATACACATAAATGTAAAATATTATAAAAACAATATATACTTTTAATTTTAGTTTACTAATTTAAAGTAAATAAATATCTATATTTTTCTTAATTAAATTTATTACTGTAATTTATTTTACAACTTCAAAAATTAATAATTAATATGTAATAAATAATTTGATTTGTTAATGAAAATAATGAGATAAAATATTTATATTTAGAATTAAAATTCATCCGATAACCCGATCAAGATTCGAATTCGATAATCCGTTAACTAAATGGATCAAATATGGATATAGGTCAATCCGATCTGATAACAATCGATCCTATTTGTTATAAATAACTAAGCCGATAAAATACTTTTATGGCATATTATTTGTCACTAAAAAAAATAAATGAGAAAATAAATAAATTTAGAATAAAAAAAAGTAATCAAATTCAAAACATAAAAAAATTGAAAAATTTATATTAAACCTGTTTAAGAATTGGAAAATTTGAAAAAAAAAAATTTGATTTGAACCAATGTTTTAAAAATCGACCCGATGTCGAATCAATATCGAACCGGTTGTCAAATTGAATAAACAACTATATACATAAATGTAAAATATTATAAAAACAATATATACTTTTAATTTTAGTTTACTAATTTAAAGTAAATAAATATCTGTATTTTTCTTAATTAAATTTATTATAGAATAAATAAATATACACATAAATGTAAAATATTATAAAAATAATAGATTTTTTAAAATTTTAGTTTACTAATTTAAAGTAAATAAATATCTATATTTTTCTTAATTAAATTTATCGTTGTAATTTATTTTACAACTTCAAAAACTAATAATTAATATGTAACAAATAATTTGATTTGTTAATGAAAATGATGAAATAAAATATTTATATTTAGAATTGAAATTCAATTTTACATTATTTCACATCGAATGTCAATAGCAAACTAGACGAGATTCTCTTTACCGTTTTCGAGCCATTTTCTATCTTCGATTTTTTAAAAAAGTGAAAGCGCGTTCTTTTTCCTATTTTCGAAAACGTGTTTTTTAAAATAAGCTATAAATTTACAAAGAAAATCCAAAACGACAAATGTCGTTTTGGGTATGTTCAGTTATAACCAAGCCAAAATTTTCAAAACGCGTTTTGAGTATTTTCCATTTTTTTATTTTTGAAAACAATTTTTTAAAATACCAAAAAGAACACATTTGCAACAATATCAAAATGGACACTCAAAATACAAAATTCAAAAGGAATTCAAAACTCAAAACACAAAACAGAAACACAAAGAGAATAGCCCCTAACCTTTCTCAGTTCAGTTGCAGGACAACTTGAATGGTATGAAAAATGATAAGGAAGATGATTTTATAATTCTATTCATGTTTGGATTAGCTTATAGACTTAACTTATAAATAAATAAGTAAATTTTGAATTACTTTTTAGTTAGTCAAAGTTAAATAAGCAAGCAATTCTTGTAGAACTAGATGAATATATAATTAATGGAATAGATCCAAGAAAGTAGCTTTTCTTATTTGTGATCTCAATTCCTATCTTAGAATTATTTTGTATTCTCCTTTCTTCTTTCCGTATGACAGCGTTATAGAATTATAATTATTGAAAAATTTCATGTATGGAGTGATAAACAACGTCGAAAAATACTTCAAATCACCTTTAAAATTCTATAAAAATTTCGACAGAGTAACGGTAGGAAATGGACTCCAAATAAATCCTCAAAAAGTACAGTATAGCAGCAATAATATCAAAATCGAGGCAAGTGTTGAATACTTTGTCCTTAAGTCAAATTTGCCCCGCAACGATGCCTATGATTTATGGCAATCAACTCCCAAGATACAACGACTATCTTCTTGTGTGAGTAGCACTACAACACTCAAAAAACGGCAAACTAGAACTTGGTTTACGAACTCCGGTATGCAAAGTGAAGAAAACCAAAATTTATGCAACAAGAATGCAAGAATTTGATTGAGAAAGGAAAGAAAATAAATGCTATATGATTGCATATCATTGGTGTGAAGATTGGGATGTCCCTAGGGTCCTATATATAGAGGATGATGGGTTGTGAATCAAATGTTACGTCCCAAGCTCAGCAACTCTTACCAAAGGCCACACCATTCACTGTCGTTAGCATGTCGCCACCGTCTCTCTCCAGTGATAAAAATAGTGACTTTTCCGTTGGCCTGTCACTCGAGTGACAATCCAACCATAAACTAGCAACAACCTTGGTCAATTATTTAGACAGCTTTCTCTATTTTCTTCTCAACTTTGGACCTCAATTTCTCATTCATCCGGAATTGATTTTAAGATTCCAAATATATCAAGACGATCTACTCAACGAATAGTTACTTTTGTAATTTGACCATCAGATCATGTTCGAATATTTGGCTAAAATTGGTACGAAAGTCACTTTTCCAAGTTTTTGTTTTATCACTTAACCAAATTTCAATCTTTCAAAACCAATTTCCAACAATCCCCCACATGAATGAAAATTCTGCGATATGTACAACAAATGCAAATGAATACAGACTCTAACAACGGAGTTCGTTCAACAAGTCATAGCATCAGGATAGGTGGCTTGTGGCTCTAAACCTTCCTTAATTGAATACAATCGAATTTACTATGCTAGTTGGTGAACGTGATGTCTTGAACCATCTAACCATTCGTGTAAATTTAGGTAACTATACCAATACCATAACTCATCTAACCATTTCAGTTCTCATGGTTGTGTCCATTTTGGTCTTGAACAACTCTTGGTTTCGTAAGTGCTTTCGGAGAATTAAGCTTCAAATTCTCGTAGAAGCGGCTTCACTTTACACATAGGTGATCTCCTACCTTTCTTCTTCAAAGTATAGGAATCATTAAAAGTTTTTCACTTATCCTTAGACATGCTTACCATAGTACTTTTACACTTTAGGAATGGGAATAAGTGCTTTACCCCGAATCGTTTACGACTTATTTATCCCATTGAACCAAGATCTTGGGATCTTCAATCTACAAAGTTGGGTTTCCGCTATAGTGATTCTTATTCGATAGGCTTTAGGCCAATTCCCATCGAAACATGGTATACTTGATCTCTAGTAAGTCCTTTCATCAAAGGATCCGCCAAATTCTCTTTTGACCTAACATATTGAATAGAGATTATACCATTCGATATCAACTATTTAATGGTATTATGTTTCTGACGTATATGTCAAGATTTACCATTATACAATTTTGTGCTCTTGTAATTGTCGATTGATTATCGCAATGTATGTTAACTACTGGTACCGATTTTTTCCAACATGAAATTTTTTCAAGGAAATTACGAAAACATTTTGCTTCTTCTCTGGCTTTATCTAAAGCAATAAACTCAGACTCCATCGTGGATCGAGTATACATGTTTGCTTAGATGATTTTTAGGACACAGCTCCGCCTCCAATGGTAAACACATAACCACTGGTAGACTTTGAATCCTTCATGTCAAATATCCAATTTGCATAGGTAAATCCTTCTAACACAGCAGGATATCATGAGTAGTGTAATTCATAACTGACCGTGTGTCTAGGTATCTAAGAACTCGGTTCAATGCCTTCCAATTTACAATGTTTGAATTACTAGTGAATCTACTCAATTTGTTGACTATGTATGCTATATCCAAACACGTACAGTTAGTGACATACATCAAACTGCCTATAACGCGTGCATACTCCAATTGAGATACGGGCTCATCGGTATTCTTGGCTAAGTGTACTCCTAAGTCAACTGGTGTCTTAATAGGATTATCGTCATATGCCTTAAACTATTTAAGTATAGTCTCAATATAATGTGATTGAGACAATGACAATCCACTATGCATCTTAGAGATTTTAATCCCTAATATGATATCTGCAACTCCCATATATTTCATGTCAAGATGTTTCGTTAAAATTTTCTTCATCAAGGACATGACATTTAAGTTATTTTCCATTATTAGCATATCGTCAACATATAGACAAATGATCACATATTCGTTAGGTGTGGTTTTAATGTAAACACATTTCTCACATTCGTTGATCTTGAAGTAATTTGACATCATAGTTCTATCAAACTTCTCATGTCATTTGCTTCGGTGCCTGCTTTAATCCATAAAGTGACTTTACAAGTTTACACACATTCTTCTCGTTTTCCAGGACAACAAATCCTTTCGATTGTTCCATATATATTTCTTCTTCTAATTCACCGTTTAAGAATACAGTCTTTACATCCATTTGATATATTTCTAAATTATGTAATGTCACGATTGCAATCAAGACACGTATAGACGTGATCCTTGTCACAGGTGAATAGGTATCGAAGAAATCTAGGACTTATTTTTGTCTATATCCCTTGGCTACTAGTCTAACCTTATATTTATAGATTGATCCATCCAACTTCAGTTTCTTTTTGAAGATCCATTTGCAGCCCAAAGCTTTGTCTCCCGGAGGAAGAACAACCAACTCCCAAGTGTGGGTGTTCATGATAGATTCAATTTTACTATTTACTGCTTCTTCCCATAAAAGCGCTTCGGGTAAGGACATTGCTTTATCAAATGTCCTAAGATCATTTTCTAACAAATGAGTTACGAATTCATGACCAAACGTCTTATGAATTCATTGTCTCTTATTGCGCTTTGGCTCTTCATATGTTTGAAGATTTTCATCATAAGTTTGTTTGTGTTAACTTGCTTCCTTTTCCCTACAAGGAAATATATCTTCAAAGAAAATAGCACTCCTTGATTCAATGATTGTACCTTCGTGTACATCAATTAATTCGTATTTATGAACCAAAAATCGATATGCACTACTATTAGTAACATATCCGATAATGACAAAATCAATTGTCTTAGGTCTAATCCTCACTTGTTTAGGCTTATGTATTTGTACCTTTGCTAAACACCCACACACTTTAAGGTATTTGTAGGAAGGTTTCTGACATTTCCATAACTCATAAGGAGACTTGACCTTATCCTTGTGTGGTTTATTATTTAGGATATTATTAGTCGAAAGAATAGCTTCCCACTACAAATTTTAAGGTAAGCCTGAATTAATCAACATGGCATTCATCATTTTCTTAAGGGTTCGATTCTTTCATTCTGCAACCCCGTTAGATTGAGGTGAATATGGAGCAGTAGTTTGGTGAGCAATTCCTTGTTCTGCACAAAACTCTTCAAATTATGCAACCTACTCTCTACCTTTATCACTACGAGTCATTTTTATTCGTTTTCCAAGTTGATTTATAGTATTTAAATTCTTCCAATGCTTCATCTTTACTTCTCAACAAGTCTATAGAACAGTATCTTGTACAATCGTCTATGAACGTGGTGAAGTACTTTTTACCACATTTCGTTTGTATGAACTTTAAGTCACAAATATCTATGTGAATAAATGCCAAAGGTGTTGTGGTTCATTCAACATAATGAAATGGTGTTTTGGCCAATTTTACCTCTACACATATTCCACATTTTCTATTATCAAAATGCTCACTTGAAAGTAAATTCTCATTCATCAATTTTCGTATTGAATTGAAGTTTACATATCCTAATCTATGATGTCATAAATTAGACAACTCAAGAATATAAGCAGAAGAAGACATTTTATTCATTGAAATATTCAGTACAATAATAAGGACGTTCATATTGAATAGTCCATCTTTTACATAACTTTTGCCTACATACATGTCATTCTTGGTAAGTATAAAATTATCCGATATAAAGACTAATTTAAAGCCATTCTTGTTTAACAAAGAACCTAAAATTAAGTTCTTGCGAATATCTGGCACATGAAGAACATTGTTGAGGCTAAGTTCCTTCCCCAATGTCATCTTCAATATTACTTTGCCTTGTCCTTCAACCTTTGAAGTTGAGGAGTTTTCCATGAACAACTTTTCTCTCTCAGTTGGAGTATAAGAAGTGAACATTCCTCTATCAGCACATATGTGACGAGTAGCACCCCGTATCAACCCACCATTCCATGAGATTTCCAACGTTGTTGTATTCGAAAACAACCGTCGACAAATTCATATCCGATATACCATTTGATATTGCATCAGAGTCGGTGATATTCGCTGCTTGCTTCTTCGGTTTGTGACGATCAACAGAATGATGTCCAGCCTTTCCACAATTGTAACAATTGCCCTTGAACTTCTTTATGTTCTTGCCTAAAGACTCAACAGAATGCTTCCTCTTTTTGCTTTTGTTGGATTCCACCACATTGGCCTTTGCTTGTGGTATGTTGTTTCTAGCACGTTTGTTCGAACTACGATTGTCTTCTTCAATGCTCAATCGGACCACAAGTTCTTCAATATTCATCTCTTTGTGCTTGTATTTGAGATAGTTCTTGAAATCCCTCCACATAGGCAGGAGTTTCTTAATGATTGCAGCCACTTGAAATGATTCACTTAGAGACATATTATCTGCATGAATATGTAGGATAACCTGCAACTCTTGTACTTGACTGATGACGGTCTTAGAATCTACCATTTTGTAGTCCAAGAACTTTTTCACAATGAACTTTTTAGTTCCTGCGTCTTCGGTCTTATATTTCTTTTCCAAGGACTCCTATAGTTCCTTTACAAATTTCGTGGAACTATAAAAATTGTACAACGAGTTGTCCAATCCATTCAGAATGTAATTCTTGCATAGAAAATATGAACGTATCCATGCATCTAAAGCAATTAACGATGCCCTATTGTTTTTCCCTTCTTGTACGACAAGAGTATCTTCATTCAATAATTTCGTCAAGTTGAGGGTCGTGAGATAAAATAACATTTTCTGTTGCCATTTCTTAAAATCGGCCCCATTGAATTTCTCTGGTTTCTCTCTGATAACCCAAGCATAACTAACCAAGAGGGGGGTGAATTGGTTTTTGAAACATTTTCGACACTTAGTCTCAAAACAATTCAATACACAAGATGTAAATGCAAAGTACAATACTAGAATTGAATATGCAAGTTCTATAACTTAATTCAAGTATGGATATAGCACAATATAAATGGCTATGTAAAGTAAAGTGCAATAATGTAAAGATAACAAACCAATTTAACGGGGTTCGATACACAATGTGTTCTACGTCCCCGTTACCAAGCTCTCCGTCACGAGCAATGCCAAATGCACTATAATGGTAACTTACAACAAGGAATACCAATCCTTAAGTGACTAGCAAAGTATAATATAGCAAGTAATTAAGCAAATATAATAACTTAAATCAAGTATGAATAAGGCACAATATAAATGACAATGTAAAGTAAAGATAACAAGCCAATTTAATGGGGTTCGATACACAATGTGTTCTACGTCCCCTTTACCAAGCTCTCCATCACGAACAAGGCCAAATGCACTATAATGGTAACTTACAAACAAGGAGTACCGATTCTTAAGTAACTTATAATAAGGAGCACTTATCCTTAGGTGACTTACAATAAGGAGTACCTATCCTTAGATGACTTACAACAAGGAGCACATATCCTTAACAACAATCGAGTTTTCATAAGGCTCTCGAAACTGCTAAAGTATAAATGATAGTTTTACAATTGAAAGAACTCTTTTAACAAATGATATAATCAAGTCAAGTATTTAGAGATTTAGGATAACATTTCAATAGATAGCAAATAATAAAGCTCAAGTGTTTATGATGAATAATTGATAATGAAATAGTTTGTAATTTTGTATCAAAGTTTTCAAACCAATGAACTCTCTTAACAAATAATACAAATTAAGTATGAAGAGAGATTTACACTTAAATCAAAGTGTCGGCAAAGAAAACTTCTACCAAGAATGAAGAATAGATGAAGTTTGTTAAAAGTTCTTTGCTAAAAAGATTTCTTGATAAGATGAATGAAATATGTTGAATCAATCAAGAAACTCTTTTGTAATAAATGAAATAGAATTTAAACTNGAAGAGAAATTTACATTTAAATTAAAGTGTTGGTAAAGAAAACTTCAACCAAGGATGAATAATAGATGAGATTGTGAAGAGTTCTTTGTAAAATAGAGTTCTTGATAAATTAGATGAAATAGGTGTGATTGATCAAGAAACTCTTTGTAATAAATAAAGTAGAATGTCGAGTCAAGTGAACTCAATAATTTTCAATAAATAAGCTCTCTAAATATCTTTTGTAAGTTGTTGAAAATTGAATACAAGAAGAGATGGATATTTATAGAGCAAAGGAAGTCCAACCAGTTACTTTCAGTTGACCAATTTCGGTTGACCGAAAGTGTCAATATAGTAGTTGGGAAATCAAACCGTTGGACTTTCGGTTGATCATTTATGTACTTTCAGTTGATCAAAAGTTAACTTTTCAGTTGATCAAAAGTTGACTTTTTTTAAAAAATTATTTTTCAAAATCTATTCCATCTTATGAATGAAAAGCATTTTTATTCAAGTGATGGATTATGAAAATAATTTGAGTTTTATGCACTTGCTAAGAATCGATAAGTTAATACATTTACATTTAAGTTCCGATAAACTACTTCTAAACTTTAATCTTCAAAGTTCTTGTTCTTGTTCTCTTCGGGTCTCATTTGATTGCTTGTTCTTCAACAGATGACGATTTGAGTCTTTGAATGCTTAAGAAGATATATTCATGAAAAACTCAAGAAACAAAACTTGTTAGAGACATAAGTGTATTGTTTGTTATAATCAAAATAAGTGGAGCTATATTAAATCATAGGTCAACACTCTCCATGTGAGACAGAATTGATAGGGGCATTCACAACCGGAGGAATCACTATATTAGGAACACTTTCGTTCGAAGTTCCCATATTTGAATTTTCATTCGAAGTAGTATTGGTATTGAAAACCAAAGTCATTTCTATTTACACAAACAGAAGATCAACCATCAATAGAGAGTAGAAGAAGTTAAACCAACATATAATTTAATCGAAGATCAAAGTCATTCCAACAAAGTTCGACTTAAGAATGTTGGAAAATTTCGTGTATGGAGTGACAAACAACGTCGGGAAATACTTCAAATCACTTTTAAAATTCTGTAGAAATTTCGACATAGTAACTGTAGGAAATGGACTCCAAATAAATCCTCAAAAAGTGCAGTATAGCAACAATAATATCAAAGTCAAGGCAAGTTTTGAACACTTTGTCCTTAAGTCGAATTTGCCCAGCAACGGTGCCTACGGTTTATGGCAATCAACTCCCAAGATAAAACGACTATCTTCTTGTGTGAGTAGCACTACAACACACAAGAAACGGTGAACTAGAACTTGGTTTACGAACTCCGGTATGCAAAGTGAAGAAAAACAGAATTTCTGCTACAAGAATACAAGAAAATGGTTGAGAAATGAGAGAAAATATGATTG
>CAIGRQ010287549.1:0-20618 GCA_903798375.1 Fraxinus sp. D2006-0159
ATTACTTTTAGTATCAAATGAGTCAATCGTCTACATTGATATCTTAGTGAACAAAAAAGGATTATATTATCCCTCCATTAATCAAGAATTTCGATTTTCAAGAAATCAAGATTCGTGAAGGGATCCTTTCTCCGTTAAAACAAATACGGATACATAACAGTCATTTCCATAAGATTATTATTGAGTATTAGGGCAATCAATAGTTTTTATTTAAGTTTTGCTTTTGTCCATTTATATAATTACAAAAACTATATGAACCCACATTTAGGTGCAATTTGAAGATAAGATGAACAAATGATTTATGTTTACTATACTAGTTTAAAGAGGATAAAGTGTCATTTGGGTATGATTAATACATGCAGGACAACTTAATGACAGAGCCAATCCACCCACTCACTTTTGGACATACAGTAGCAATCCAGCTGTCCACTTTCACTTTAAGAATGGGTTTCTCCCCCACAATTTAATAGCAAAAGGATATTAAGGGATAGAATCCTATATCGAATAAAAATGAAAATATAGATAAATTTATACGATGGATTTGGGCTACTTTTCTTAATGAGGTTGACCTTTTAAAATGGAACCCAAATTTTAAATGGTATCAAAGTCTGTTAACCTCCAATGAGTAATTTGATCCGATTAAGACTCAAAAAAAATGAGCACACGAATTTTAAGATTGGTTCGTTCAAACGAGCCACCATTTTGCGGGGGCATATTAAGGGATATAATATCACTCTCACATCGAATAAAGATGAAAATATAAACCAATTTATAAGGATTTCGACTACTTTTCTTAATAAGGTTGGCATTTTAAGATGGAGTCTCAAATCTTAACAAAGAAAATACAATATTGCACTTGGCAATTCAAAACGACACACTTAGTAAGTTAAATTAGACAACACTCTACAAGATAAACACACTCAATATGTTGAATTAGACTAAAGAAAATAAAAGCGTTCGGCCAGAAATCAAATCCAACAGGATTTGAACTTCAAGAATACTATGTTCTGTATAGTACTACAACAATGCACATCAGCCAGTCAAGCACGTACCAATGGAGCAACTAAATATCATTGAAAGGTGCATTTGGAGTAATTGATGATAAATTTACCATTGTCTCGAAACTCAGTTAGCACAGATGCACCCGCATGTTACCTCGCAAAAGAACTTCCAGTCAAGTCCAGATGATCCAATTTTCCTATGTAAGCAAGTATTAGAAAATCTCAATGATATGTACTGGAAAGAATGATTTGAATTTTAATATTGGGAGAATTGCAGTTACGATATCAAATATTTCATTTTATTGTAAACTTGATCTAAACCTTTCATTTGTACCTCCCACGAAATCAAACCTTTCAAAAATTAGCACATGAAGTCCGAATTAATGGAAATCATCAATTTGATCGTGAGTTGACCATAATAGTAAACTTTAATCAATTTTCTAAAAGGGTAAAATAGTAATTTTACAATTTTAATATAAGATATAATAAAAATTAAATAAAGAAATGAAAGGCTCTCCAAACCCCACTCCACCTAAAAATCAACTACCATCACCCAATAGTGGTGGCAAACGGGCCGAATGGCTTGGCTCGTGGGCGGTTATTTAACGAGTCCGAGCACGAGCTGAGCCGCTCGCCTCAGCCATGGGCCAACGGCTCATGGGCTCATCCAAGGCGGAAGGTATATCCTATTTTTTTCTTAAAAAAAGGTTTATCTTAAAAAAAATTGACGAACTCGCGAGTCAAAGCTCGACTCAGCCCACGAGCTCACAGGCCGAGCTTCACGAGCCGAGCTTGTGTGCATACGGGCTCAGCCGACTCGACTCGATTCATTGTCATCTCTACCACCCAAAGCCGGCGCCACCACCACGGTCGGTACCACCTACAGTTACAAAGGATCATTGGATCTCACCGCTTGGGATTTTGGGAACTAGCAGGTTCCTAACCACAGTTACTTATTTTAGAGAGACAATGATGTTAGAAATTCATAGAGAGAGAAATATGGACTCTACTTTCTTCATAAGCATACTTATAGCAAGTCTACGGTTAGAAAATAGTGAAAATCTATTGAAAATAAAGCAGAGAAGCTTCCTTTTTACTTCAGATTTGTTGACAAATTACAGTTAAAGAGATCCTTCTTCAAATTAAGCAGAACTAGTGATGGCAAAAAATCCCGCCCCGCGCGCGCGCCAGACCCGACCCGACCCGACCCGACCCGACTGGGTGGGTTTGAAAATCTATTGAAAATAAAGCAGAGAAACTTCCTTTTATTTCAGATTTGTTGAAAAATTACAGTTAAAGAGACCCTTCTTCAAATTAAGCAGAACTAGTGATGGCAAAAAACTCCGACCCGACCCGCCCCCAACTTACCCCGCCGGGTTGGAGGCTCGTCCCGTGAAGAATAAAAAAAAAAATTTAATTATAAATTAAAAAAATATAGTTAACTGAAAAAATATATATATATAGATTTTGGGAAATTTTTCAATTCATTAGGTGCTAAATTGGGGGCTTCTAGTAAGTGGATTTTTCCCAATTTCTAATCTGGTTATTTACAATATAATGTTTTGGAAAATGTAAAGCTAGCTGATTGACAAACTTGCAAGCCACCATAGAAAATGATCTTACTGGATTAATTTGATTTCTTTTTCTTCTTGGGGAGTAATAATGATGAAAAGAGGCAACTGTGAAATAAAATTCAGCCATCGGGGATTTTTCTTATTAAGATTTGGGGTTCCATCTTAAAATATCAACCTCATTAAGAGGAGTAACTCAAACTCTTATAAATTAGTCTACGTTTTCATTTTTATTCGATATGAGATTCTATCCCTTAACATACCCCCACAAGATGGTGGCTCGTTTGAACAGACCAATCTTGAAATCTGTGTGTTCAAATTTTTATTTTTATATTTTTTTTTTTGAGTCTTAGTCTGATTGAATTGCTCGTTGGAGTTTAACGGGTTCTGATACCATGTTAAGATTTATGGTTCAATCTTAAAAGGACAACCTTATTAAGAGGAGTAGCTCAAACTCTTATAAATTAGTCTATATTTTCATCTTTATTCGTGGAATTCTATCCCTTAACACTTCTAAAATAATTCTAGAAAAGATGAATATCTTAGCGAACTCGGGGCATAAATATCCTCCAAGATTTTGGCATTACTAATGCAGCGATAACCATTAATAAGGGAATTGTGGGAGTTTTTGGATGAGATTCCTTTGGATTCTGGTGGTGAAGGAGCAAGTTTTGGCGTTATTCTTTGTCACTGTAGATGGTGACGACGACAACGGCAGTGACTGATTTTCAGTGGTGGGGGTGCGAATGGGGTGGTGGAGTGGAGTGGAGTGGGGTTGGTGAAGGAGATAAGAAAGAGACGGAGAGAGCCTTTTATTTATTTGTACGTTATATTAAAATTGTAGAGTTGCTAATTTGTCCATTTAAAAATTGGTCAAAAGTTACTATTATTATCAATTAACGGTCAAATTCCATCCATTTGGACTCCATGTGCTAATTTTTGAAATATTTGGTACCGTGGATAATACAAATGGAAGATTTGGATCGAGCCTATAACAAAATAAAAGATTCGGTACAGTGACTACAGTTCTTCATTTTAATATTCACATCCAACTTGTTTTCTTCAACCCTTCATATTTTCTTATTAATGTATCGAGAAGGGTATTAAAAACATTTTTTTGGCAGATATTGTTTGCAGCTGGTTGAACACAGAGACCTTAAACCAACGAAAAAGACAATTAGATAGTCTGCAAGCACGATAATTCAAAGTTCAATCGACATTTTTTAGCCCCCGTTTATCACTCATTTTTTTTTTCTTTTTCTTCATTTCAACCACACATCTTATCAATAAAATAATATTACACATAAACCTAAAAATTCTCCTTACTTTTTAACCACATATTATTCCATCAATCACTATTCAAAAATACATTTTTTTGAATAAAATGGGTGTCAAACACCCCCTACAAGACCAAATCATTTAAACTTTTTCTTTTAGAAGTGAATATAAACTACATCAAGAACCTAAAATTTTATTTGATACGATGCTAGTAAGTCGTACCATTTCTTAAACCTCATAAGCCCCTGCCACTTAGCACCACCCCTGCCAGCCATCCCTTACCACCACCAAGCCCCACACTCTAGCCTCCTCCCCCTCCTTTCTTCTACCATTGAGTAGCAATGTCAACGAGCCAAACCACGAGCCGAAACTCAAAGCTTAGGCTCGGTTCGAGCAAAATAGGTCCAAGCTTTTTTGGGCCCGAGCCGATTCGAGCAAAAGTTCGATCAAAAAAATGAGGCTCAGCTTGAGTCTTAGCGGGCCGAGCTGGCTCTTTTTTTTTCTTTTTTTTAATTTGTTATAAAACTATAATTTTTTATAATGTATTTAAAATTTGTACAATTTATACGTATTATAAATAATAACTAAATATTAATATATAAAAAAATACCTTTAAACTTAAAAAGAAAAACAAAAAAGAAAAAAAGCTCACGGGCCGACCCGTCGAGCCACACGGGGCCAGCCCGGCTCGAGCAGACACCCCAAAATGGGGCTTGGCCCCACCGAGCCACGAGCNAATATTAATATATAAAAAAATACCTTTAAACTTAAAAAGAAAAACAAAAAAGAAAAAAAGCTCACGGGCCGACCCGTCGAGCCACACGGGGCCAGCCCGGCTCGAGCAGACACCCCAAAATGGGGCTTGGCCCCACCGAGCCACGAGCCGGCCCGACTTAGGCTTTTTCTGGGCCTAGCCCGGGCTGTCCGAGCCTTTTTGACACCACTACCCTTGAGCATATGTCCAAATTTCTTAAACTGTAGCTGACTTTAGATCCACAGTTAACAGCTGACCATAAGAATCCAATGTTGAAAATGTTGATGTCCACATCATATGAATCATAAAAGCCTTCTCATTTACTGGCGAGGCCTATTTGGAACAACTAATTAGTAATGCGCCAATATGTAAATTGACTAGCAGTTATTCTTTTGTTTTCTACAATGCAATGCACGTCATATGGCGATGATCTTTGATTCATGAAATCTAGTCACTTGATTTCAAAGAATTCACATTTTATGTGTTGAGTCTTTCTTTCCCTGTATAAATTGTTCTATTAGATGTAACAGTACTATTGAATTTCTAATGAAGATTAAATTGTAGAAACATGGAGTTAGATCAAGTTGAGTGATTTATTGTTTGACATCGAAGATCATCTTAAATAATATTTCTGAGCATATGAAGACATTACAGTAAAAATCACCATTTGCAACATGTAAAAAACAACATTTGTTAATTGAGTGTTGCTAAAGAGGGTCTATAGGAACATTTTAGTAAGTGAATGTTGTTATCGATTAACATAATTGGTAAGCTTATGGAACTCGTTAAGAAAACTTGGGGAATCCTAGGATTGAACCAAATGCTGCACAATCTTTGCTTTACATGGGTTCCGTTCAAGATAACCAAATATGATCTTGTGCTTAGAATTAGCCGAAGGCTTCTTTTTGATTGATTGAGTGCGTGCTTGGAGTCGAAATGAATAGGATATGTTGGAGGGGTACGCAAAATATAGGCGAATGGTGTTTCCTTGATGGGAAGAAAGGACATGTTAACTCAAGGGAAGATGCTACGTGTACCAGGCGCCCCCCAATAGGGGACCGCCACGTGTTGATTATGTAAAAGATTATGTAATCTATTTTGTACAAATAGATTTTCCTAACTCAAGAAATGTACATTGAGATTCTTGATAGGAGTTCAATGCGAGATTATATGATTGATGAACTTGTAGATGAGTAGTCGATATAGAAGATGGCTCGGCTTTGAAATCGAAGCATTTGAACTCGGAATAGAGATTGAGGATCCGGTTCTTAATTCTTTGTTAGATGTATAATGTACAAAAGTTTGCTCTTATTTCAATCGTTTCTTCTATGATTTAAGTGTATGGATTCAAATTCATAATGAAATTATTATTTTTTTTGTAGTCCAAAAGTTTTTGGTAAGGAGTAAATATTTAATTTGCAAGGTCAATTTGCATAAATAGCTGTAAAATAGAAGAAAAAAAAAAAGAATGTAGAATCAATAAAAAAAAACGTAAAATGACATACGACAATGATAAAAAAAAATGCTGCAAAAAATAAGGATATAAGTTAATAGCAACATTTAAAAAAGTTGCCAAAAAGTTATTTGAAAATGTTATTAGCAACATTCGAAGAACGTTACGAAAATGTTATTAGCAACGGACAAAGAACGTTGCAAATAACAAAAGATAACATTCTTGAAAGCCTTTCGCAACTTTTTTGAATGTTGTCGTATCCTTCTACTCTGCGACAACATCAAAGCCTGCAATATATGCATAAACGTTGTGAAAGACAACGTTTTTTGACGCAAAAAGTTGTTTTTGTTGTAGTTTTATTCCATCAAATTGAAAACTGAAGTACAAGTATTCATATATTGATTTTGCATATTGTTTTGTATCTATGGTAGGAAGAAGTCAAAACATGAAGGTCCATAGTGGGTTAAAAATGTTTAGGTTGGTTTGTTTGGGAAGCCAGGGTAAATTAACACTAGTTATCGATATCACCTTGGATGGTTAAACAAATAAATTCAACTTCTTCAACTTACATTATAAACTAGTTAGTGTACGCAAGAGTTCAAACTTATGTACACTTATTTTGGAGGTTAATACAATGGACTATACAATGGACTTAAGTGACTTCTTTTTTTCGTTAAAATTAGGTTTATTAGTGGTTCAAATTCACGTCGCAAGTGATGGAATTGTTGAGAGTGGTTTTTTATTTAAATGAGTGTATATGTGAAAAATGAATAAGCTATTCGTTGAAGTCGACACCATGAAAGAGTACTCACTACTCACACATATGTTAAAAAAAAAAGTTTTGTCTAGGTGGACCATCTCATTTGGATTGCAGGCCTAGTAACCTCGTGTTAATATGATCTAAGAGGGTATTTGGTGGAAATTAAAATTAGATTTTTAGTAGATTATGATAAAAGTTTTTTGAAATGTGTGATTAAAAAATTGTGGGACCATAAAAGATGTGATTAATATTAAATTGTTTGACTTTGACTTGGATTAAAATCAGATTTTAATTCGGTCCAAACAAGGCCTAAATTTTTAAATTTTTTTAGTGACTTATGATAAGGGGACTGTTTAGAACCACAATTGTAATTACATGACCACTTGAGTGCCCCTTGGTTCATGTCAAAACAATCAATTCCAAGTGGCATTAATACGAAGGTTTGTTCCGTTGAGCATTTATTTATAAGCCTAACAAATGAATGCCTAAAATGATATGAAAACTAAACTTATTCGACTATTTTGAAATAAAATATACTCGAGTAACTAAAATGAAACTTCACTAATAAATGAATGTGTTCCTTATATGTACTTTTCCATGCCATTGGACGGTTACGATCATTCTAATTCATACCACAATCTGATGTGGAAATTGGGGATCTAAAATTCTTCTAGCCCTATGGATGCTAGAATGCCCATGTAAACTATGAAAAATATATTTTGAAGACTATCCTAGTTATATAAATTCTACTAGAGCTATCTCAAAATACTCTGATACTTTCATAAATATATATATATATATGTGTA
This sequence comes from Fraxinus sp. D2006-0159, assembly GCA_903798375.1. Taxonomy (NCBI): domain Eukaryota; kingdom Viridiplantae; phylum Streptophyta; class Magnoliopsida; order Lamiales; family Oleaceae; genus Fraxinus; species Fraxinus sp. D2006-0159. The sequence goes on from CAIGRQ010287549.1 coordinate 7,624, forward strand.
AAGTGACTTATATGAGCCTCCGACCGATTGTCCCATTCTCCGCCAACTATTAAAAGTGTTAAAAGAGTATTAATCTCATATTGGTTAAATATAAGATAATAATCAATACATGTATAGGGATTAGCTATCATTTATTTTTGATTTTGACTTAGATTAATCGTCGATTCTCCCTCCTTTTTGGGCATTGACGGACTTAATGTAAATTTGTGTTTTCTTTCTACTTGTTTTCAATTTTCTGTTGCATTTATCGCTTGTCGTAGTAATTTCTTGCCAACGAATTTTTACGTAATAGAACACACACAACGCAACCCCAATTAAGAAAACTTGAGAGCAGGACTACATAAACTTTACGTACAAATACACAATTTCAAGGCATATTTGTCACGTAATATTAGACAGGACTATACGGTACAATAAACAAGAGTTTTATTCATTTTTCTTCCTCCATTTCTTTCAGTACTGCACTAAAAACACTATCAAGATCTTATTATCTAGGTCATGGAATCCATGGCCAGGATTGTGCTTAGATTCATTGGGGACATGTACTTCTCCGAACCATTGAACATTGCATCCACAATTATCCTGTTTGCCCTCTCTGTTGGATGGAATGCATCCCAAAAAACGTATAGATCTCTATTCGAGCATATATTGGATGCAGCTGTGCAAAGTCCTAACCCATTGTAGGGTCCCTGTCCGCAACATGCTACCTTGGACGTGATAAAACCTGTTGCAGATATCTCTTACGTTAATTTCCCAGAATATGTTTGGTCCACAGACAAGATTAATTTCCACATTGTAGAATGGTTCGCCCCTATTTGATGGTTTATCTTACCAATCGAGTTATTAGTTCATTAATGCTACCTATAAATCAAGAAAATTAAGAAAAGAATTTCAAAATGATGGATGATGACAAACCATGGGCACGAGGATGGTAAATGACGTCGCTTTGCATTTCCAGTGAGTTAATTGAGATAAACACGGCTGAGCCAAGCTCAAGATTGAGGTCTTTAAGCATTTGGTGGAGAAGGGGGTTGAATATTTTCATAACAAGGTTAGGCTCTTCTGCACATTGGCCATTTATGCTCCTAGTGGCGAGCATAACCGGAGCACAACCTATCGGCCCTATTCCGGTGACTAGAATCTGTCGGAGTCCCAACTGATGTAGACTCTGCAACATCAAATAAATTAGGTAGTTGAGAGATATTTTGACTACACAAGTCAAAAAAGGGACGTAGATAAAAACTAACATGACTTTAATGTTGTAGTTAGTAAAGATAAGATCCTTTAATTGTCTGAGCAGTGGACAAAATGTGCACATGGCATGCATTCACACACGTCTACATACATGCATGCTGCATGCATGTAAAATAATTGGATCATGCTATACGTACATAATCATCTACAAAAAGTTTTACCTAAAGACCAAGTGGCGGCCCCCTATTGGAGCTGCCCCTCCAATAGAGGGCTGTCACTTGTTCTTTAGGTAAATGATTAAGTAAAATATTAGGTACATACATTAAGATTTATCCAAAAGAATTTGTATGTACCAGCAAAATATTCTTATATTCACATATGAGATAGGTGGAGAAATTCTGGAGACTAAATTCAAGGCTTCTTGCGGTAATTGGAGTCCAGAAGTAGTTGTTAACAAAATCATTGCCACCAAGTGAGATCAGAACTAGAGCCTTGTTCACAAGTTTCTCTGCCTGTTCTTCTCCGATTAGAGCACTAACCCGTCGTTGGTACTGCTTGAACAACAAAAATTGTTCATATATTCTTATTATGTTTACCTGGACACAAAAAAAAAAAAAAAGGGTAACCTTTTTACTTTCAAGTCATAAAAGATCGACTTATCTGGAGATGTTTGGAAACAAAAATTTACTTACAAACTGAAACCCTGTGTCACCAAGAATTCCGACTCCAGCCGAGGCGAAGTTTGCACCAACCAGCAATTTTTTCCCTTTCAACTCGGGACTCAAGTATGGCAGTGTCAATTCAACACCAAGTTTTTGACCTATCAATATATTTACATACGGACATATTTATTTATTTAAATTTGGTTCTTGGAAATGAAGGAGGACAACTTTTAAAAAAGTGAAGCGAAAGAGGTGGGAACTTACTGATGATATCAGGAATGCTGTAACCATTTGAAAACCGGCCAGTGGGACGGTGTGTCGGGAAGTCAATGCCATAAGGCGGAGAGTCGGCTCTTGCAGCCGTTGCCAAGTAGTTGTTGTTGCCAGTGTCGACTAGTGAGTCACCAAAGACGAAGAAAGCGCGGGCGGCTGCTTCGACTGGTGCAACAGCCTTGGACATTATGATCGCTGCCAAGGAAACTGCAGCCAAGATGGCATAAGAATTTGGAATGGACATGGTTGCAAATACGAACGAGACTCTCTTTCCAAAGAGATATACGTATATGTGTGTGAGATGAAGGATATATATAGGGAGGGTTTTGATCAGTCTTCTAGGGTAATGAAGATTGCTGGTAGTTTGTTGAAACCCTAATAAATTGCAAACGTCCATTGCATGAGACTGAGAGTGCTCAAAAACTGGCCACCTAAGCAAGAGACAAAGCTTAATTAAGAGATGATTTGAATTAGCCATTGTGCGAGGAGGTGATTTTATAATGGTTTATTAGCACAAAACATCCCACATTTGGCATTTAATGTTCAAAACATTTCTACGTTTCAATTTTTTTGCATTTTCACCCATATTTACATGTTTTATTGTGGAAAACGTCACTTTCGTCAATTTTTATCCAATTTCTTAATAAAAATTCATTAAACGACACAAATATACACCTTTATTTAAATAAAACAAAAAAAGAAAAGAATTAATTGCAAACATAGGCTCAACTTTTTCAAAAAATTACAAATAAGTCCCAAACAAATAATTTAGAATCATAACTGCAAAAACAAAAATAACTTATCTTCTTGTCCTACCCCCCGAGCAGAAACTTCTTCGCCCACCACAGTTTTTGGTTTTGGGGGTGGGAGAAGAAGATAAGTTATTTTTGTTTTTGCAGTTTTGATTTTAAATTATTTGTTTTAAGATTTAATTGTAATTTTTTCAAAAAGCCGAGCCTATGTTTGCAATTATTTTTTTATTTTGTTTTATTTAAAAAGAAGTATATATTTGTCATTTCATGAATTTTTATTAAGAAATTTGATAAAAATAATTTGATGAAAATTGATGAAAATAACGTTTTTCATAATGAAAAGTGAAAATAAGGGTGAAAGTGCAAAAAAATTGGAACATATGGACGTTTTGCACACTAAAGATCAAACGTAAAAATGTTTTGTGTAAATAAGCCATTTTATCATTTAGGCAGGAGGCGTTACAAGCTTGATGAAAACAAGTAAACACCAGTAAATTAAATATTGACCCGAATATGCTTTTTTTTTTTTCCTTTTGGTTTGGTTTGGTTTGATTTACTTCTGTATATTTCAAGCATAAAACTTCACATCGGTAAGATATAAAGATTTTTTTTCTTAAAAATGTTGACTTTTAAATAGAATTCAAAACGAGCCATGCAATTTGTCTGGAAATTAAATGAATTATCTAATTTCAAGGTTGATATTATCAAAAAAAGCTACAGTCTTGAAGAACTCTTAGTATTCTTCCATTCCTGTAAATTGCTTCCATCGTCAAAACCAGTGGAACGATTTAGGTAGTGTTTGACACTCATTTTTAATGAGAATGGAAATTTTGGAATAATGATTGATTGGTGAATGTGTGGTGGAAAAGAGATGAAAAGTTTTAGATTTTTGTGTAATATTATTTTATTTGGAGAATGTGTGGTTGAAATAAAGAAAGAGAAAAAAAATGAAAAATAGAATGAATGCCAAACATGGGCTTAAAGTCAATGCCTTTGTTGCTTCTTATAACTACTTTCAAATTTGTGGCATGTTAATGATAAAATTTATATTTGTTAGATAAAGGCGTATCGATTAAAATCTAAATTTTAATTTAAGTTAAAATCAACAATTAATTTTGACCACACATTTTATGAATTCCACCACTTTTTAACCACACATTTCATCAAATTTTATCAAAATCTACCAAAAATCTGATTTTAATCCGATAATAATACTAATCAACATATATATGAAGGCTTGTATTATTCCACTTAATAAAGTTGATCTTTTTAGATGTAACTTCAAGTCTCAATAATATCAAATACAATGTTTAAAAATAAATAAGTTTTTTTGGCAACAACAGTGACAATATTAGTTTTAGTTAACACGTAACATCTCCAATGCTTCAACAGATTGTACAAAAAATTTGCCACATAAGCTAAATAAATTGTGCTTAAAAATTCATCAGTACAAAAGTTAAAAATTATTTTATTCGATAAAACGTTAAATAAAATTAAGCTATAGTGCTATTTACATATTTAATTACGATTTTGAGACTTGATATTTTGTTGAAAACTTCGAAATCATGTATGAAGTTCCTATAAATTTATTAAGTAGGACTTGTATAATTGAAATATTAAAATTATGAAAAAAATCTAGTTTTTGTATTTTGAAAACTTGAAAATTGTATAATTGACTAATTATAGGAATTATTAAGTAAATATAGTATTTTATAATTTTAGATGTTTGATATGTATAATTTTAATTATTAAATGATTAAAAATTTAAAAAAATATAAAAAAATAAGAAAATATTTGTACTCCTAGATGTCACTGAGGCTCGCTTAAGTTTGTAGGTAAATTAATTAAGAAATTACCTTTCTAATCCCTCATTAAAGTTTGTGGTAGAGATTTTTTTAAATAAAATATGATTTTTTAGGAGAATGTATGTCTTATATCCCTACACGAGCCGTTAGCAGCAGATGTACTCACAAAAGTTTTAAAAAACCGAGCAACTTAATAGTCTTGTTTAGTTAAAAATTAAATTTTTAGTAAATTTTGATAAAAGAAAAATGATAGAATGTAAAATTGAAAAGTTGTGAATTTCATAAAATATATGATTAAAATTGATTATTGACTTAAATTTAAATTTTAATAAGTTTTTTAGCTGAATCAAACATGAGATATATATATATATATATATATTTGTAAAATAACTTAATCACCACACAACATTCTTGAAGTTTGTATTTGTTTTATTTTCTTAGCTCAAACATATATGTTTTCTACAACTTTATGTTTGCCTACAACTAATTCCTTCTATCATTGCTTGAGGGGCTACACACGCACATAATATGACTAGTTATTCTTGGCGATGAAGCTTTAATTCCTTTACCTACTCTCTGATGTCATGATTAAATATTACTTTATCTAAAAGGTAAAGAAGCCATAAAAATCATACATATTTTTATTTTAGTACTTATATTTCTTGAATGAAAACAATCAATGTCTAGAATTACATGATAATATAAAACTATAACAAAGAGAACCATCCTTGCACAATAATTGCTTGCACTCTTACATGACAAGGCATGGTATTAATCTAGTTGACAAACCTTTCACACTTAGACCCAACCACCCAACCCCCCAACCCTTCCACCTCACATACTGATCAGCTGCATTGAGGTGCAGTTAATGGAGCATGGATTACAAACAAGTTGAAGCAAACTTAAGAAGTAGTTACAGACTCAAATTTAATATAGATTTATTTTCAAGATCTTATATTACTTATTTAGGTCCTGGAATCCATGGCCATGATTGTGCTTAGGTTCATAGGAAACATGTAGTTCTGAGAACCACTGAGTATTGTTTTGACAAGAATCTTGTTTGCTTTTTCTGATGGATGGAATGAATCCCAAAATGCATATAAATCCCTGTTGGGGCATAAATTAGATGCAGGTGTGCAAATTCCAAGTCCGTTATAGGGCCCTTGTCCGCAACATGCTATCTTCGAGGTGATAAAACCTGTTCAAATGTTCCCGATAATTTTAGAGTCAACTAGGTACATGAAAAAATGCTTTAGAAAATGATCTGGATTGTTAAAAAAAATTCGAGAAATGGCCCTTTTTAAAGATTCGAGACATGCAAAAGATGGAGTGATATATGCTGACCGTAGGCTTGAGGATTGTTGATGAAGTCGTTTTGCATTTGCATTGTGTTAACAGCAATGAACACGTCTGAGCCAATCTCCTGATTGAGATCTCGAATCATTTGGACGAGAAGGGGGTTGAATATTGCAGATGCCTGTTGTGGCTCCACGGCACATTGGCCATTAAGGCTCCTTTGCGCCAGTTCTGCTGGAGCACAACCTAATGGTCCAGTTCCTGTGACCAGGACCCTTCGGGCTCCCAATTCGTAAAGCCTCTGCAGTACATCATATGGACGTTTATCAACAAGTCAATTTTAACACTATTTTTACTGCAACAATAAGTCAGTAACTTCATTAAATTTCTTCCTAGCTTTGAATACTGATCCCTCTTTTTTCAAATCATTTAGTGATTGCTTCTTAAAATTATTACAAGAATAAATGAAACTCTTGTTTGCTTTGACTAAAAATCAGATTTTCAATAAATTTTGATGAAAGCTGATAAAATTAATGAGCCCCATAAAATGTGTAGTTGAAAATACTTTAAAAATATTAAATTTTGGAAAAAAGGGACCAAACAGGTGTGAAGTCTTTGTTTTCTCTCTATAAATTTAGCCCATGTTTGATCCCATTTTTGAAGTAAAATGTATTATGAAATAATGATTTTTTTAAGAATTTGTTGTTAAAAAGTAAAGAATTTTTTTGAAATACGTGTATAGAAAAACATGTGATTGAAAATGAGTTTTGAAAAAGTGAAGCTCAAATATGACAAGATTTTTTCTTCTTCTTTGATATTGTTCCATATTATCTAAATATTCCTACCAAATGTATAATAAAATCTACTTCTAAAATCTTCTTGTAGTGCTAGGAAATAGAATATGAAAATAACAAAGACATAAAAGTAATTACTGTTAAAATCTTCTCATATTCAGAAATGAGATAACGTGAGAAATCCTGGAGATTATATTGAAGCCTTCGAGCAGAAACGGGGGTATAAAAGTAATTGTTGACAAAATCATTGCCACCAAGCGTGATAAGAACGAGCGCCCCATTCACAAGCCTCCGTGTCGCTTCTGCTCCAATGAGAGCAGCAACTCGCATCTGGTAAACTTGGAAAAACTCTAGTTGCTTGAAGATTCTTATTATGTTTGCCTGCAGGCCAAACAAAATTAATTTGGAGAATGAAAATACCAAAATAAATGATATGAAGGGTCGTTTTAGAATTCTGTACAAGACAGTTGGCTGTACTTACAAACTGAATCCCGGTGTCATTTAAAATTCCGATTCCAGCGGAGGCGAAATTTGCTCCAACCAGAAGTCTCTGCCCTCTTAACTCGGGGCTCAAGTAGGGCAATGTCGTCTCGGCACCTAGATATTGGCCTATTAATAAACATTGTCATGTCAAAACGGCATAACCCATAACGTAATAGATGGTTAGTAGTGAGAGTTGAATAAAATATACGATTTTAACACTTACTGATGAGATCAGGAATGTTATAGCCGTTAGAAAAACGGCCAGTGGGACGATGGGACGGAGAGTCAATGCCATAAGGAGGAGAATCGGCCCGCGCATAGGTAACCAAGTAGTTGTTATTACCATTATCGACAAGTGAATCCCCGAACACGAAGAAAGCACGGGCACCCTCGACTGATGGTGCAACTATGCTGATCATGATCATTGCTAGGCAGACAGCCAAGATGGCGAAAGACTTTGAACCAGACATGTTTAAACTACTTAGAATGATATTCTCTCTCTCTCTCTCTATCTCTCTTTATATATGTATATATATATCACTGAAGTATGTGAGTTGCACTCTATATGTGAAATATAAGAATGGATTTATACTGATGGAGTGATGGTTGAACCCTAATAAATGGTAGGGTCCAAATCATGAGATTGTTGAATAAAAACTCTGGTCAAGTATGCAATAGAGAGACAGCAATTTTGCTTTAGGACTGATACAATTGTAGGCAAGGCACTCATGGCCTTAAATAGCTTTATTTTGATACTATTTTTATACACATTATTTTTAGCAAGGGACTTAAAAGTGCTTTTTTTTTTTCTCCTTTGCGCTGATTAAGGTTTGTTCTTATCTTTAAATGCAAGATTTTGAGGTTTGTTTCAATCTTTTGTCAATTATGAGTTATTACTTATGAATCAATAAATTCTTGATTTTCCAATTTGGAAACAACATATATTTGGATTGTCCATTGACGCTCTTAATTTCGTTGCATCAATGAATTGAAAAACACACATTTTTTTGTGAATCATTCACAAATATTTTCATAGTCAATGTGTTTTATGCGTGTTAGTTATTCTTGTTAATTTTGCAGCGTCAAGGACTCGTGTGAATCACCATACAATTTTTTAGGAGTTTTTAGATACACCATTGTTTCATACCCATTTTTTTTAAAAATATATTTTTCTGTTTATTTTTTTCAACCACGCATTTTTCTATAAAATAATATTATACACAATCCAAAAAAATTTCTTCGATCACATTATCTATCAATCTACTATTTCAAAATGCAATCCTGACAAAAAATTTGGGCTCAAATTAACATTCCCAAACAATTGACCCTTGAGACACTAGCTCTGGGTAGGTAACAGATACTAACTGGCTATTCACCTTCATTCTATTCATGTAATTGGATTTGGTGCATATTTGGCTAGCTGAGAATATTTACTTTCATACAAGTTTATTGAACCGTGAGAGACTTAGCACCAATTCGATTTAGTCAAAAATCATATTTTTAATAGATTTGATAAAAATTAACGAAATATGTGATTGAAAATATGTAAATTAATGAAAACTTCAAATTTTTAAAAAACCTCAAATTTCAGTAGAAGGCTATGGCCCCAACTTGACTATGCCACTAACTGACTATACAATATTACAATATGTTTGCCCCCCATTTTATTAAAAAAAAAAAAATCATTTTTTTGAAACTCATTTTTAACTATACATTCTTCCATAAAATATTTTTACACGCAAATTCAAAATTTTTTCTTAATTTTTAGTCAAAACCATACATTCGCTAACAAAATATTATTCTAAAATGTATTTTGGTCCAAAAATAGTGCTCAAACAGGGACTAAAAGATCATCTGGAGTAAAAGTTCAATTATTTTGTGCAGCTTGCATTTTCTCCAACTTAAATATTTTATACATAATGTCTAAAATTTGATTGATATAGACACGTAAGATTTATTTATTTAATACTAAATCTAACTAAGGCCCGTTTGATTCAAGAATATTTTTCATGGAAGATGGAAATTAAATTTCATTTCCACATTTTTTCATGTTTGATTGATTAAGTTTTCTATGGAATTGATTTTCCATATTTTCTTGATTTTTGAGGAAAAACTTTTTTCATGGGTTTGGTGGGAAAAGTTTTTCTGGGCAACCTTTTTTTTTTACAAAGGAAACAAACTTTACTCCAAATTGTAACAAATTCTATCCATTTAATTAGCAATTTTCATGGAAAAAAAAAAGTCAAACGAACACCAAAATATCCAAAATTTCAATTTTTTAGGTGAAAAATTATACCAATCAGACACAATTAATTGACAATTCTCAGTAAAAACAAGCTTTAGGCAATTCAATTCTCTGAAATTCATTTTCTTTTCACCAAATTTCATTCTTGCAATAAAACGGACCCTAATATTAATGGTGAGTAAGATAAAACATGTCTATCACTGATGTGGCAACAGGTATACCTTGAATTGTCAAAAATTATAGGTCTAGCGATGCGTAAGATAACTCCTACCCATAATGGATAAGAGATCATTTGTGTATCTTTTCAAAATTAATGACTAAAACAAAGTATCCATAAAAAATAATTAAGGTCATGTTTGATGGCCATTTTTCTTTAAAAAAATAATGTTTTGAATAATGATTTTTAAGAAAATTTGTGATTAAAAATTTAAAAAATTTGAGTTTTCGTGCAGAATATTTTATTTTATGAATGCATGATTAAAATGAGAATGTATAAAAATGAGTTTCTAAATTAAGGTTGTCAAAGAGGGCCAAAACAAAAATATTTGTTGTCTTGCTTGTGTAGCATAAGCTAGCAACCATAAATTTGCAAGCAGACCTGAATCCTGTATGACCTTCACCTACTTCTTGATAGGCCATTTAAGACAGTGTCTGCTCAAGGACTGGGCATACAGTGTACTACTCTACACAGCATGGTGTGAGAGTTAAGTGAATTCATGGCTGTCAAAGAATTTTCAGCCTAATGACCAAAGATATTTACAAAGATAAGAGTTGTACTCTCTCAGTTAAAAAAGTGAGTGTTAATTTTTTTTTCCTGGGTCAATAATAGGATTAGGATAATCTTGAAATGATAAGTCTTTAATGAGAAGACTTTAGGTTCACTGTGGTCCTAATTAATCATCGGGGCGGGTGACAGAAGTGTCATTTCTCTTTGAATTTTGCTATTGGTACCCAGAGTGTTTACACTCCGAATTACCCGCCCCTCACATAAGTGAGGGGCCCACCGTGGACCCCGCGTAAAATATAATAATTCTGCCCCCCTCCTCCCCCCCTATTATGAGGGGGGCAGTGTAAACGCCTGGGTACCCATAGCAAAACTCTTCTCTTTTCAAGCTCATTTGATGCACGTTAAAATGGAAAGAATATATTTTTTTGGGTGATGTAATGGTAAATATATGGTTGAAAAAGAAGAAAAAGTTATTGATGTAATGAAAAATATTACTCCATCCGTCCCAATTATATAGGCTAGGTTTCATTTTTGTCCCAAATATATAAACATGTTTCCTAATTTAGAATATTTTGTTGTGTTCATTTACCAATATACCTTTATTAATTTTTCCCGACTTAGTGTGTCAACTTCTTGAAATTATCTAAATACACACATTTCACACTTTTTGAAAACATGGAACAACTCTCATATCTTCTTCTTCAAATTTTTTATTAATTTCAAAAATAATTTAGTTTTACATACTGAAAATTAATAATGGGTAAATTAGGAAAGATCCTGACAAAAATTAATTTTCCAATTACATTAAAGAAGCTTTCTTAATCTGTGTGAAAAATGAAACAAGTCTATATAATTGGAACATATAGAGTATTTTATTGAAAAATGTGTGGTTAAAAATAAGTAAAAAAAACGAGAATGAAAATTAAAATGTGGCTCAAACGGGGGCCCAATAAAGTTCCAATTACCTGAAAATTTAAACAAAATTAATACCAACGTTGATGTGGTTGAACATGATTGATTTGTTTTTTTTTTTTTTTTTTTCTCATCTTTCAATGGTGCCACACCAAGTATTGTATGTCAAATTTTTTTATCAAAAAAATCTGTACATATAGCATGATTGTTCTCTTTTCACGATGTACGAGTCTAATTATACAATCATATGTACAGTTGTAATTTATAGTGGGCTCCTATTTGGTTTAGTTAAAAAATTGAATTAAAATTAACAATTAATTTTAATCACAAATTTAATAGAATCTATAATTTCTCAATCATATATTTCATCAACTTCTATCAAATTTTATTAAAAATTCTTTTGTCGTCTAAAATGGGTTATATTTGGTTCATGAATGAACATTATTTATCATTTTAAATTTTAATTTTTACAAAAGGAAAAGAAGCTAAAATCCAATATGTCTAAGACAAATTACTTCTGATTTTGTATTGCCTCTTTCTCATGTCATTTATATGGGTTGTACTAATTTAGTAGCACGTTGAAAATTAAGTCCTTGACTCCATTTTTGAAAATTATATTTTTTTTCTCAAATTAATTTTCAACGGCACATTTCATGAGATTCACATGTTTTATCAAATTTTAAATCATGTTATATCAAGTTTTACTAAAGTACAAATTTTTGATTTTTAATAAAATCAAACATGGCCTAATGTGGTCGGCCCAAGAAGTCTCAAAGCCATTTGTTGTAAATGACTCCCATGCTTATCCATAATTGTTACTTGACCTTGTAGCAACTATAGGAAGTCCATTTTGTTCCAATTTAACAAGAGACTTCAAAACAATGTTCACCCTAAGAGTAATGATTTGCATTTCTATTGGAGTTGCAATTTTAATCTGACTGACTCTAGATGATGGGCTAAATGAGATGTGAAATTAAATGAATTATTTAATTTTTCTTATCATTTAATGTCACGTTGATGCTATATAGGTTGATATTGCAATCCCAATGAGGTTAGATAACATTGCTCTCACCCTAATATTATTTAGCATCTGTTCGTTTCTTATTAAGGGTGTGTTTGAGCCGCATTATTTTGAAATAATATATTCTAAAATAGTAAATTAATGACGAATGTGTGGTTGAAAAAGAATGATAAGTTATTGGTATGATGAAAAATATTATTTTATTAAAAATGTGTAGTTGAAAATGAGTAGAAGAATGAAAATGAAAATTTTAACGTGGCTCAAACAAGGGGTAAAATTCTCATTCTCATTTTTCTACTCATTTTCAACCACACATTCGTCAATAAAATAATATTTTCAATCACATCAATAACTTTTTTCTTTTTCAACCACACATTCTCCATTAATCCACTATTCCAAAATATATTCTTTCAAAATAATGTGGCTCAAACACACCCTTATACAAGAGATAATTTAAAGTTCGAATTTTGCCACCTGTACATAAAAAATATATTGAATGGATTACATAATATGATGTAAAGGAAAAAATTGGATGAAAAAATTAATCATGTTAACATTGACAATTGATAAATGTCACGTAACTAGGACCGGGCATAAAACCCGTAACCAGAAAAATCGACCCGACCCGAAAACGGGTCGGGTTGGTTCGGTTTAGGGATAACATGGGTCGGGTCGGGTAATTGTTTTTTTAGAATACTTGTGGGTCGGGTCGGTTCAGCATAAACCGACCCAACCCTTTCAAAGCAAAACCCTGGCTTCATCTTTACATAATCAGCGCCGCCAACAACATTTGCCTTTGGTTTTAATGTAATCAACATTTGCCTTTTGGAT
>CAIGRQ010287587.1:0-19559 GCA_903798375.1 Fraxinus sp. D2006-0159
CATTATAACTTCACAATTAGTCTACGAACGACAAAAACTATCCATATAATTTGATTAATTTTCACGTGACCTCCATATTCAACTTTATAAATCTAAAAGAAAATTACCTTTTGACCTGGATTGTTGTCCAAAAATTTTGAATTGAGATGTTTATACGATGTCTTCACTATTAAGTCCCTGTTTGGTTTCGTTAAAAATCAAATTTAGAAATGGATTTTAATAAAAATTGATGATGCGCGCTGTTGAAAAGTTGTGGATTTTATAAAATATATGATTAAATTTAATTGTTATTTTTGATTTATATTTTATTTTCTTTTTAGCTAAATCAAACACGGGGCAATGAACATTTGGACAATTTTCTTTAGTCAGGATTGATTATGCAACTATATAGATTTCCTCGTTTGTACAGGTAGAGGACCAGTTTACTACTTGGATAATAAATAAAAGACTAATGGGGCAATTTTTTTGTATGTAGTTTATATGAGAAGATAAAGGCATATTCAATTTGGATTCCTTTTCATTGGTCTAATCATCACATCATTTTGAATCCATAGAAGAGGAAAAGCAAAGTGATCCCTTTTCACGAAGAGAGATGCTACTGGGCCTGCCTTTGGATGGGGTGGCTCCAATTTTTTTGGTTGCGTTTATTCGAATGGCCTACGAAAGACAAATATTTCCTTTTCTTATCTACATCACGATGAATCGAAACCAAAGCTATGCCCCTATTTGGTAAATATTGAAATTTAGATTTTAATTTAAGTTAAAGTCAACAATGAATTTTAACCATATATTCATTGATCCCACGACTTTTCAACCACACATTTTTTCAACTTTTATTAAATTTACTAAAAATCTGATTTTAATCCATATCAAATAGGGGTTGTATATATATGCATGATATTTGTTTACTGAGCGTTAACTTATTTCACGTCATTCCTCCCCATTTTTAGATGATAAAGGCAAGATGATTTGAGATGATGATTTATAGTGGCACAAACTCAGTGTTATCGCATTTAAATATTGAATTCGTTTTCTAAATAAAGTTAACATTCAATTTAATTGTCTCGAATTTTTATTAAGCACAAATTATTTTAAAATAATAAGTCATTGACATTTGTTGTATTAAAGAAAAATTAAATCGTCTTTTCGCATTTATGATTTTAAAAGAAAATTAAATGATGACACTCTTAAATTGAGATTATTAAAGATTGTACGGAGAAAGATTAAAATTTATTAACACAATTCAGAGTAAAACTATGTAGTTATTTTTCATCATTTCATTTGTTTCGTTGTTACTAATATTGAATTTGTTTGAATTAATGACAAGTTATGCGACATAAAAAGAATTTTTTTTTACACAAGGAAAGATTTAAATTTGTTTGAGATTCTCGTGATGACCAAATTTTGAGAAGAAATGTGCAAGGATAGCAAAGAAGGAAGCAATGCACCACATGATCCATGAAAAGCACATAACTATCCAGTCNCACATGATCCATGAAAAGCACATAACTATCCAGTCCTCGAATTTCTTCTTGGGGAGGTATGTTCTATCAGATTGCAGCAATGCCCTGTAAATGGCTTCAGTCACTGCATATGCAGTCAATGGATCCGATTCCCCGGGAAGAATTCCTTGTTCCGTTAAACAAGGTACGTCGTATGCTCCGGTCGTCTCTGGTATCCCTAGATATTCGCATATCTTCAGCCGGCCATTGATTCTGTCCTCGGCATTTAGCATATCTCCATGTGTTAGAATCAATATTGGATTCTCATCTGCCATCAATATGAAGCAGCATTGTATTATTATGTCAGGGTCTTAATAATTATTAAATCTTGTTGATTCAAGAAGGCATGTGTAGCATTATTACTTGTACAACTTACTGCATTTTTTAATAGATGGCAAATGGAAGAGGTCTCTTAGTCCCTGCACTGGCTTCAAGTCACCGCATTTAAATGCCTTATGAATCTTTGATAAATCAGCCACAACCATTACAAAATTGACCTTTCTCTTAACATATCTTGAATTGGACTGCCCCAGTGATCCAGCACTTTCATCCCCAGGTCTGTAACAAGGCTGGTTATGGCGAACTCCGGTCAACATCCATGTTGAAACCTCCTCTAAGCCATCGTTCATTTGGTTTTGATCTAAACCCCTCGTATCGTACACACAAAACCCACTTCTTGGTGATCTCAGAACATTATGTTCCTCTAGAAACATTGTCGTATAATTTGAAGATTCACCTAATTAAAAGCAATATAAAGAAATTATAATTAGATAGTTATAATATAATACGTAAACACAAACACAATTATCATAACCATATAGGGTAAGAGTCACCCTAAACTAGGGGAGAGGATGCTTAGATAGCTTAGCTATAAGATCATAACTCAAAAGCCACTCGTCAATTTAAATTCTGGAGATGATATTAAAGTCGTTACAATTAACCTCGATTTTGACATTTATTGGGTCCATATTCCCAACTAAGCGACTTATCGATCCAACTTTCTACTAAGCCCTTGTTTGAGCCCCATGTTTTCTATCAAAATAAATTCTTGAACAGTGATTTGATCTCATTTCAATCACATATTTTTCAATAAAATAATATTACATGCAAACCTCAAATTGTCATGACTACTGTAAAACCAGCTCGTAAAGAGACTTAACGACTTGAGATCAATTAGGTGGAATGCAATTAGAGTCGTTATGGTAAATATATTATGGAATTTTTTTACCTGAGGTTTGAGCAAAAGGGATGAGTCCAGATCGACCAAGAACACTGTACATCAAGTTGACAAAAGAACTTTTTCCAGAACCAGAAATCCCTACAAGAAGAATTGTGACCACACCCGGTATTTCCATATCTTCTTTCTTGATTCCTCCGACCGGCAACCAGAAGTCGCCTGATCGATAACTTATCAGCTTATGCCGGAGATCTTCAAGTCCTTCTACAGCAACAAAAGCCAGCCTCTCCATTTCTCTTAGAACTTTGATTCTTGGAGTGAGATTTGAGAAATCAGTATTGTCAATTTTGAGATGCCCATTTTCGTCGAACTCTTCCTGTGTTTTCCACCAGAAAAAGGTCGTTTTTTCTAACTCGTTTTGATCTTCATCGCTTAAGGAAAGTTGGTTTCTCATTGGGCTATGGAACCAGAATTATATAGCAAGATATCGACGGTGATTGTCAAATACAGCAGAATGGTCAAAACGAGCCCCTTTAACAGTCTACCACTCTACCGCTGAGCTTTCAAAGAACAAATGGATATCAGATTGTTAAATTTCTATGGGATTTCAGTGGAGAATGTATTGTGGTTGAAACACATAAATGGATACATACTAGAAAATTTAATGCAATTAAAGAAAGTGGGTGGGTGCAGCTAATTGACTATATAAAAAAAAAAAGAAAAAAAAAAGGTTAAACCCCAACCTTGAGGGCCATCAACCCTGTCCTGGACTATCGTGGAGGAGGTAAATCGCAGGATGTGCCTCCCAAGAACTAGGGTAGAGAGCTTATGGATAGGGCTGGGCAGCTAATTGACTATAAATATATATTCAGATAATTTTAGTTCAAAGAATCTCAAGTTGAAGAATTATTAACTAATGCATTTTCTTTCGTTGAAATTCTGTCAAGATTAATACAGAATGCCCTGGACGATCGTGGAGAAGGTAAATCGCAGGATGTGCCTCCCAGGAGCTAGGGTAGAGAGCTTATGGATAGGCCTGGGCAGCTAATTGACTATAAATATATATTCAGATAATTTTAGTTCAAAGAATCTCAAGTTGAAGAATTATTAACTAATGCATTTTCTTTCGTTGAAATTCTGTCAAGATTAATACAGATTTGCACCAATGAGGAGAAAAGTGCTACTAAATGGAAGTAATTTCATTGTTATTCTATCGCCTGACTTGTTATCAGGAAATAATGAATCACAACACGTACTATCTTGAAAGTGTATGTATGTATTTTATTAAATATTATTGTAAGTGGTGACATGACAATAATTTTGTTATGCTTATACTTGCGTGGTAGGATGACATGTCTTTGAATGGATGAATTGTTAATATTCAAGTATTCTTTTTAGGTCTAGATCCAATCTCCCTATCCCTGCAAAATGGAAGAGGGATTTCATCATTTTCCTTTCGGGAAGGGAGGACAAGGAAAATCCTCTTGATTGCAGCTTTTTCCATAACTTCGGGAAAAACAAGAAAAAAAATTGCTCGAATGGGACGATTCCTCTGTCACCCTAGATGGTGGTATGAACTGTTCTTGAATTCCGGCGATGAACTTGAAATAATCCAACTTTTCTGATACCTAAATCCATGTACGATGGTTTGTGATGAGCTCTAAGTATTGGCGCTAGTTGTTCATGACTGTTATTTTATCGGAAACAAGGAAAAGAAAGAAACAATATATCTCCATTTGCCCTATACCCTAATAAAGTTTATACAAGCAAGTTCTGATGGAATGTACTTTTTTTATACAAAAAGAATCTACACAAGATTGGCTGAATTGGACAATCAAACTTAAGACACACGATTGTGTACAAGGATTCCTCATTTACACATGTAAAAATCACACATTTTTGTTTTGTTTTATAGCTATACGATGTCCTCTTTAAACCAAATTTGAATGTTTGTCAAAGGCTGTTAAGTAGTCGTTCAATGTACGTAAATTCTGATCTTGTCTTGCAGTAGGATTCTCATTAGGAACTGCTCGGATGATTCTTCTAGGCGACCTCGGCGGAGATGCGTACAGGACCGAGGCCTCCAAAAGTTCCCGACGCGTATTTACTTGATCTTGTGTATGCGATTGTGCACGCAGGGCTGTGATGTATAAACCAGAGGCAAGAAAGACAGTTAATAGGCCAAACACACCAGCAGCCGTGAACAAACCTTCACGAATGATTAGGCAACTCTCTCGTGGCATTTGCCAATTTTTCAGATGTCCCGACTCAACACTTAGCCCGATTAGTAACAAAATTTCACCAACAGCAAAACATACCCTGCAAATAGCAATGAAGTCAAGAAACCAATGTTTTAGTTCTAAAATTTGTGGGATACGTTAGAAGGATAGGCGAAACATTCAACCATACGAGTATGTTGGGTAGTTTGTAATCAATATTGTACTTTATAAGAGATGGAATTTTAAATTGTTCTTATTCTTTCGTACTGTTTAGAATTGACAATTCCAACATACCAAACATGCCATAAACGTATTAAGACAACGTAGTACATGTGAATTGGAAGAAAATATGATTATTTTTATAGAGGAAACTGTTACATAGGCATGCAGGGAGATGGAAATGTAAGTATTTCATTAAGTAAATTCTAGTGTAAAATAAGTGCTTAACATACCAAGTTGTAACGAAGAAAAATCCGGCTTGCCATGTGAGACTCTTGGCAACATAAGAATCAGGGTCCCAAGTAATTGCAAGCAGAGAATCCGATTTACTCAACGCGACCAATAGATACGTATGCTGTATCACCATTGCCATTGCTAGAGCAAAAAACGCACCGGTTGCAAACAGTAGAGGGATTTTGCCACTACTTGAATATGTACACTCGGATTTTATAACTTTCCCTTCACCACTCGATGCCTCCCATATCATCTGCATCAGTATCAGATGGTTTAAAGGCCTAATCCATTCTCTCGAAAACAATTAAGAATAGAATGAAATTAGAAGACAAGAAAATCACACATATATTATAGTCGTTCACCATCAATACGAGGTCATGAGAGGTAAGTGTATAACATGATTAGGCTTCACACAGTCTAATATTTATACTGTTCGATTAATACCTGGGAACGGCTGGCCTCGGATATGAGACAGAGAATGAAGGAAAATAGGCCTAATAGTATAGACAAAACCATTAAAAATGCACCAGTTTTGCTGCCTAGGTCACACCTTTGTCGACTCGGAGCAAGATCAGCATGAGTCACAGCCATTTTCGCAGTTTATTGTGCAAAGAAAAGAGGATTTGCACAGATGAAAGAATGAGGAGAATTTAGAGTTGTACATTGGAAAAGAGAGGAAGTTTTAGAATTGCTTGGAACAAAGGTTACTTAAAGGGCAGAGATTCTATGTTCCCGGGCTTGTTTTTCAAGATTTTACACATAGGTTTCTAGTGATTTCTTTCTTTCCAAATGTTCTGATTAATCGAACCCCATAAAGTTGTTTTGCTAGAAATGTAGAAAGGTAGCTAGCAAAAAAATAAAAAAATAAATACTGTTTAGATAATCCACCTTCTATTATTAACTTTTCATAAATTCAAAGGTATATCACAAAGTGTACAGCCCCTCTTTTTGGTACTTTAAAGTACTCTAAAAAAAAAAAAAATTTAAATCTTCGTCTATTCTACTTAAATCCTTTCTGGTGCTGGATTCTGAACACATTGAGAGTTAGTAACCGGTTTATGTTTACCAAATTGTTGTTATTGACATCAAAACGTGCAAGAATTTCCAAGCGCTGGCGGTTTGTGGCTCTAACTTTAGAGATAGACAACACAAGTCTAAAGTGGCATGAGGTGAAACTGCTCGACTGATTTGAACATCGAGGTGTCTCCTCTAGATAATCCTATGTCGTGTTACACACATGTTGTCCATCCAAAGCATGTGCAACATTGTGGAAATTCCAAACATACTGACTCTTGACGAGACGGATAAACTTCGTATAAGATGACACATTTTCTTTTAAAGTAATATGCTCGTATTGTATGCCTCTAATTTTTAAATGGTGTAGCCAAAAGGAAACTATATGTAACTGTATTGTCTTAAAGCCAATTTCGCATATGTTCGGTTGGTTTCTTACAACTACCTTTTAGACTAACGCATACTGACCATTCATATTAAGACTAAATAGTTGACCTTCATCATTAACTTTCGGCCACGTTTGATGTCTAACCTTTTTCTAATTCAAGATCAAGAAAGGTCCATGGAGGAATATCTGAATTTCTTTAGGGCCCTGTCAGGCAAAAAAGTACATTTACGGGGGTTCATTTCAAGCGCTAACTGATAGAACCGAGAGAAATTTATATATAGTTGTAGAGCCTACTCGACATTGCGTCATGACCGTCGGTGTAGACCAAGCCCGTGTTTGGTTTTCATTGTTTGAAACTCTTTTTTTATTCAATCACATTTTTTCGATAAATTAACTTTACACGTGGATTCATATCTTTTCTTACTTTTTAACCACTTATTTACTAAATAATCATTTTTCAGAAAATCTATTATAAAAAAATCTACCAAACATTGGCTAAATTCATGTTATCGTGATATATGTGAGGTAATGATTGACTAATTATATTATGTGAGGCTTGAACTGGTTTATCGGCATGCTCTCCTCTTACCTTAATCTATTCTTACTTTTTAACCACGTATCCTTTAGATAATCATTTTTCAAAAAATCTCTACCAAACAGAGGCCACACACACACACGCATGAGAAAAACTAAATTTTTAGCGTAAAAAAATTAAATCCAAAATCTCTTCAATCTGTAATTTTCAAGGCATCAAATAAATGCTAACTCGATTTTCATGCAAATTATTATTATGGAGTCAAATGGAATGCTACAATCCTAATTAAGGATTAGGATCAAACCCCAACCTAACCAATTTGGTGCTAGAAAAGTAATAAAATGAAAGTTCATCAAATTTGACAAAAAATAAAGGACCACCATTATTTCAATCATTTTCAACTACAGATGTACATCTAATCGAGCCAAAATCGTTCTCTCTCCTCCCTCCTCCACAACCGTTTAAGCTAACATGATTAACATGGCATCGGAGCCCAGACAATCAAAGTTAGTTCAAATTTCGCTACCACTCATTTGATAAAAATGTGCACACATTAGATTTTCACAAAATAAAAATAAAAAATGAATTCAACTTTGCACGTGAAGATGCATTAATTGATAAAGTGATCCCCACCATTAAACTTACCCCACAAAATATTAATGTCAAATTTTCAATTAACAAGATATATGCGCGCCAAATCACCTGTTTAAGGACATTGTCCGTGATGCGATTGTTGGCGTGGATCTTATATGTCAGTGTTGATCAACATTGAGTTCACCGGCGGCCTCATTTCCCGGCGTGAATTTTGGATGTTCCCTGTGGGATTTGATTCTCTGCGACGTTTGTTGAAATGGTGTGCGTTAAAAGCAACTACGACGTTTTAAGAGGGAAGAGGGAGTGGCGTCACCGCACGGGTCGGGTCTGGTCGGGCCACCTCCGAATCCGTTATGTGCTCGCGTAGGACAGTAAAATGGTCCGTTCCGTTTTGTCTCACCTGGAACGCATGGGATTACCCAATTAGTCCGGTAATAGGACGGGATGGGAACACATTTTTGCTCGACTCTTTAGAGAGAAGGGCACTGAAAATGATTTTTAATTTTTTTTAATTCACAATCGATTCTTTGTTGGAAGATAGTTTATTGAAATGGTTGTTTAGATAAAGAAATATTTAAATTTAATTCGCAAGAGCATTATTAAACTCTAGAAATAAAAAAAAGAAAGATATGAAAAAGAAAAGAAAGTGAACAACGAAATCCAAAACAAGTAAAAACACTTTTTCTTTAAGATAGAATTGCTCCGCAATGGAGATAACGGTTTACGACACTTATCTCTCAAGATACAACGGATACAATTTGTGGTAAAAGCACTTCAAAACACAAGCAACAACGAACTTTGAACGAAAATTCTCTTTACAATAAAATATTTTTGGAATTACTTTTGCATGAGTTTTTTTTATGTAATATTCAATGCAAAATGAAATGGATGCATAATGGACGTTCAAAAGATCCTATTTATAGAAAAGAAGGGGTTGTGAGTGAAGTGTCACGCTCCAAACTCAGCAACCTTTACGAAGAAATGTATCCCTTGCTGTCGCCGGCTTCTCGCTCGAGCGATGGTGACACCTATTCAACAAAACATCTCCCGCTCGCTTGTCGCTCGAGCGATAGGCGAGCTATAGAGTTAGGCATTTATCTCGGCCAATTTTTCTTCTTTTCTATCCAACTTTGGATCACAATTTCTTATTCATCTGAAATTGGTTTTGAAATTCCAAATATCCCACGACAATCTACTTGACGAGTAAAACAAGTTAGTCTCTTTATATTTATAATTTGAATATCGGATCAAGTCGAATATTTGGCCAAAATTGACACAAAATCATTTTTTTAAGTTGTATACTTAGCTAAGTTTTCATTCTCTAAACCAAATTCCAACACTATTCATATACCTGAACTTGTTCTCAATACACATTCGACAATTCTAGGACTAGGAGGAGCTTTTGAATGCAACAATACGACGTGGGGTATGTGGGATTAGAGAGAAACATTTAATATGTGACTTTAGACAGTAGAGCCAATTTCAAGTCCAACTACATAGGCGGGGGTCAGTCCAAGAAAGAAGACCATGTCTAGACCAATAAAGTAATCAAGATTTTCAAAGAATCTCCGATTACGTTTCTAATAGCATTTCAATTCTGGTCTCCGAGAAGGCTAACTTTCTTCCCTGCTCGACCCATATGTGTTTTGTTTTATGTACTAGGGGTCAAAAAATGTTTATGGCTATACAAAAGTTTGGTGTTTAACTTGTGCAATAATGGAAGTTCAGCTTACATGATTTCATCAAGTTAATCTTTTCTTTCTTAGTCGTAGATCGATTCCGTAATTTGTGGAAAATGCAGTTTTTTTAGAACTGAGTTAAAGAGGATATGAAATTATAGGCAAACTGGATGCAACAATTTGTACAAGCAGTACATTACAAAAAAACTACTAACTGCTTAAAAAAATTTCTGGGATTTGATCATAGTCGCGTAAAGATGCTCGTTCCAGGAGTCTGGTACCCCGGGGAGGCACCAGTGGCTGCAATCTTGAATCATTCCGGGCCTTCTCTGTGAAGCTGATTGCCGGAATATTGAGGGGTGCCCATCTTTTCTGTAATCTGTCATTTTGGTAATGTTAAGGTAAAAAACAGGACTCTTCATTTCTGATATTACAGATTCTTGAACTTTAGTCATCCATGGATATGGCGAAAGATAGGTATCGTTTGTTATTGGTTGTGTCTCACCATCACAATTTCCTCCTGAATTCCATTGACCACCTCTGCAATGTAACAAAGTATGTGATAATGTGAAGTTTTTTTATCGAAAACATTCCCTTCTGGGTTACAGCGAATAGAATGGATTATTTTCATTTTCAGGAAGCCAATTATTTATACAAATTGACATCATGCAGTAAGCATAAGGATTTCTCATTCAAATCCATGGTCTATTTCAGTAAGAATAGATTTTTAACACTTGTAACATGTTTCGGTACGGTAGATTGAATAGCACTGAAGTTGAAATCTTAATAATTATGAAGTACGTAGCAAACAACACCTATAGTATGCAAAAGTTAGTAGTAGATGAATATATATTACTTGAAATGGGAAGCTGAATAACCACGAAAGAAGACACTGGTTCGACTTATATTGATATTACTATCGACCCATTGAGCCCATGTCCTCAACGCCCTCCTATACGCTTCTGTCACTTCTAGTTTGTCGTACACATGATCACCTTCCTGGAAAAAGTAATTCCTGCAAAAAAATGATAAACCCCATACTTCTTAAATTAGCATGAAAATTGTATGAGATTGAATTCTGTTGGTTTGGCTTTAAAGAAATCATTCATAATTTCTGAAAGTGGATTTAACGACGAATAAGTATACCCTTTAAAGGTTTTCTGGTGAGTCCACCAGTGACCCGTGTTGAAGATAATAACATCAGCATCACGGTACTCGTCACAAGAATCTTGCATCATGTCGAGCCTCAAAGTTTTTCTATTCTTACCAGCCTTATCTGTGACATTCAATTCTTGAACTAGGAAAGGTGATCTGATGAAATCGATCGAGCACTCGAAGTCCTGAGCATATACAGACAGAAAGGGTTTGAATTTCAAAAAACGCGAGCCCTTAGTGAATTTCAGACAACTTAAGAAGAAGTAGCTCATTTTAATGACCTTAAATTGGAAAGAGTAGAACCCTTGAGTCCTGAACTTGCGCCGGCCTGATGCTTCAAATACTTTGCTCTTATCATCTAACGATTCTCTCAAAGCACAGACTAATGCTTCCCACATGTTTCTGTTGATTGAGTCCCCCACAAACACCATTCTTTTCCCTCTTAGCATCTTCAACATTGTAATCCCATCAAACCTTCATATTTCAATACGACATGTCAACAACCAAAACTTGAACAAAACGGAAGGAAAATTACAGAATTATATTCAATAAACAATTCCTTAATTTCAAGAACACAAATATGAGATTCTATAATATCATAAATATGTGAAACAAACACGAGGTGTGTTTGGTAAGTGGATTGCAACAGTATTAACCTAAAATCTTGTCCATTATACTATCCACTACATTTTAATACTGTATAGTGTAACAAGCACTTATGCAATAGAAGCCTGAATGTGTTTTACTGCAATATATAGACAGGGTTCATAGAGAACCTTGGAATTTCACAATCATGGGGCTTCCACCTGAGCTTGAAGTAGTCTGAATCCGGCCGGCCATTCTTGAAACAATTGAAAGCATCATCAACAAAAGGGCAAGAACCCGGTAAGTAAAGAGGCTTGAAATCTTCCTCTATCATCCAATGGCCATTAAAAATATCACAAGAAGCTATTGTATCATTGAAATCACCAAAAGATTCAGCACTTTTTGTACCCTGGCGGCTTGGTCCAACAGGAGAAAGTGCAGCAGAATCACTACTTATTCTGCGAATTTCTGAAACTAAAGGGGCATTCCCAGAATTTCTTGAATCTCGATGGCTTGTTCCGATAGGAGAAACTGTCGCAGAATTAGTCCTTACTCTGCGAATTTTCGAGACTGAAGGGGCATTCCCAGATTTTCTTGAATCCTGGAGGCTTGTTCCAATTCCAACAGGAGAAAATACAGCAGAATCAGTACAACTTCTGGGATTTTCCGAAACTGAAGGGCCATTCCCAAAACTTCTTGAATCTTGGAGGCTTGTTCCAACAGGAGAAACTGCTGTAGAATCAATGCAACTTCCCTGATTTTCTAAAGGGGCATTTGCAGCAATTCTTGAAACCCGGAGGCTTGTTCCAACAGGCGAAACTGCAGCAGAATCAGTACAACATCTATAATTTTCCGAACCCAAATGGGCATTAGGGGAAGCGACTGAGGATAATGCATTAACTTGATCTGAATAATAGTTTATCCGAGAAGCAAGACTGGTGTAAGAAATGGCAGGAGAGGAATCATCAGACGGAGAAAAGAAGAAGAATAGGAAAAGTAGAGTGATAATCAGTGTAAAAAAACCTCGAGTTCTTGATGCTGAAAGAGGCCTGGTGAGATCAATGGGCAATTGCACGAGGGTTTTGTACAGATTCTTGAATGAATCCATTGAAAGAAACAACGGCGTTGAAGAAAGAATGAGGTTCGTGAAAGAGAAAGTGGCAGTTAAAAGTTCGTTAATTTGAAGGTCATGGACTGGTGTTTTTAGAGGGACGGTCTCAAAAGAGATACCATCTCTCCTTGAATAAGAGAGAATTTTAGGGTAACAACTCTCAATTGGATAACTAAAATTTTAGTCAGTAATCATAGTCCCTGTTTGAGTCCCATATTTGGGGGAAATATATATTTAGAATAGTGATTTTTTGAAAAATATGTGGTTAAAAGAAATGAGTTTACGTATAAAATTTTATTGGAGAATGTGTGATTAAAAATGAGTTTTAAGAAAAAAGGCTAGTGCCCATTGCAAGTCGGCCTGGTAGCAAAACAAATCGAAATTATCTATAAAATATTGTGAAGACGGACCACTATTTATTCGATTATGGTTGTTTAAAACGTCCAAATTATTCTTAAGTGAATAATTAGCTGAACTCATCAGTCGAGATTGATCAAAGTGAGTTATTGAGCTTGTTTGCTATGGAACTTACTTTTGTGTCAAACATGTGGCGGTTGATATCAGGGCCATGGACAAGTGCGATATAAACTTTTCAATGTAATTTTCATAATTTTATTAGGAAACTTTATATGGAATATGACATAAAAAAATTTCGAAACTTTACATCCGAAAAAGTTATATCCTATGTAAATTTTCGGATGCAAAATTACATGACGTATAATTTTTTTGGACGCAAATTTTTGAGTGTAAAATTTCTCTCAACTTCCTTGCAAGTTCGATTGTGCCCCCCTAACTTTTACATTCTGCGTCCGCCCCTGCCGCTTTCCCTACTTCAATGGAAAGGGGGAATCGCCCATCTAATAGTCCTTTCTGAAATATGAAGAAAGGGTCTTTCCGAGCAAGATGATCTGTTGGGAAATTTTCACTGTGAGAGGAAATGGAGAATAAACCACAATTAGAACCAGCAACCAAAATTAGAACCAGCAACACGTTGAACGAAACTAGGATCAAACTTAAATTCGACAATGAAAACAAACAAAAGAAGATGATAAACTTATCTGATGTTTCCGCATATTGCAGTATCTCCTTTTGTAGTCATTTGATCTTCCACACAATTAGATTGGAGAAAACTGATGCAAATAATCAAGAACTTCAATGACATGAAAGGTACAAACACGTAATTGTTGTCTTCAAACGATATTTACCCCTTCTCGATGAATTTGGTGCTTAAAAGGTTTCCCGACAAATGATTTGTAAGATTTATCAAACCTTGTAATAGGAAAAAACACTTAAGCACTTGTGTTTTCTACCAAAACTTTAAGAACACAAAATGTATTGGAATATGGATGAAAGAATATTGATTCTTTGTTTTTGGAATGATATTATCTCAATAATGGATTTAATAATGTTTCCAATATCTATGTATTGATCTCATGTTATCTATTTATAGATAACTATCAATACCCACAAAATGACGCCAAAAAATCATTAAAAGTTTGCAACTTTTCACAAATAACTACCAAAAATTCAAACAATTGTGATATATTTCTTCTATGCAACCGCATAGAACAATTCCGTGCGATCGCATGGAAGAAACACATGCCGAGGCTGGAATCCCTGCATGGGTGTATGCGACCGCATACCCTTTGATCTCTGCTGTTGCATATATCAAAGTTTTGGCTACCGATTTCATTTTTCATTCCAATTCCAATTTTATTGGTTTTGAACAACAATTCCAACATGATCTGTCCAAGAACAACCAGTCTTGTTGTGGTACGGAAGGCACGGACTCCGCGAACGTCCCACACCCCTTTACTGATAACATCTCCAATATGAAAAATGGCATCATATACAGTATGACCAGTAGCATTAGATAACCCATACATGAAGGGGAAATTGTGCGGATTCAACAAAATTGTTGAGTGAATTAGCCAGTTAGGTGCATAACGATAGGTATGAAGAATTCGTATTAAATCTTGCGAGTGCCTACTCTGGCTATAGATTTTATCTACCGAATTTTCTTACCGTATTCGTACACTTGAAAGGTGTTCAAGGATTTCGTAAGTTCATTTATCAATTTGGAAATAAGAACTATTTGTTCACAAAAATTGCAAACTGGATCCGGATCATCTCTTGGCACTATTAGTGATCTGAAAATAATGGTCACACCCAGATTCAATTATCACCTTTTCAAATCTGATATCAAGTAGTTTTTGAAGTGTATATATAGTGTAAATAATGGTGATATTAGGTTAATTTTCTATGAGACATAAACAGATTCAATTATCACCTTCAAGGTTTGTACGAACAATATAAAAGAAAGAAGATTTATCAAAAATACATATTTATTAAGAGTTACAGTAGTGGCTCTCATAATCTGCTCTTCTTCGCGGGTCCCATCTCCTTTGCCTTCGCCCTTAATATATGTTTCTGTATTTTCCCAGTGGCAGTTTTAGGCAACGGTCCAAAGACCACCGATTTTGGAACCCAATATGCAGGCATCTTCGATCGACTGAACTTCATTATATCTTCTGCTATGCGTTGTTGATCAGAAGTACCCACTCCGGGCTTTAATGTCACAAATGCGCAAGGAGATTCTCCCCATTGCTCATCTGGCCTGGCCACCACCGAAACTTCAAATATTGCCGGGTGTTGATACAGAATGTTCTCAACCTCTACACTACTGATGTTTTCGCCTCCTGATATAATTATATCCTTTGATCGATCTTTAATTTCTATATAACCATCTGGATGCTTCACGCCGAGATCTCCAGAATGAAACCAGCCACCAGCAAAAGATTCTTCATTTGCTTTAGGGTTCTTCAAGTAGCCCTTCATTACAGCATTGCCCCGGAAAACAATTTCTCCGACTGTGGTCCCATCAGCAGGTACAGGCTCCATGGTTTGTGTGTTAACGACATCCAAGCCCTCCAGAGCCAAATATCGAATACCTTGGCGTGAATTCATACGTGCTTGAGTTTCCGGTGGAAGAGAATCCCACTCAGGCTTCCACGCACATATAGTGGATGGACCATAAGTCTCAGATAGTCCATAAGTGTGTGTAACTCGAAAGCCCAGTTGGGACATTGCAAAGAGAACAGAAGGGGGCGGAGCAGCACCTGCTGTCATTACATGAACTACACGAGGAAGAGGGAGGATCATCTCGTCTTTTGGGGCATTAACTATGGTGTTGAGAACCACGGGGGCAGCGCAGAAATGGGTCACATTGAGGTTAGCTACAGCAGAGTAAACAGCCTTAGCCGTCACCTGCACCATTCAAGATTTCAAAAGAGCAAGTTAATTTTAGTAACCAGCTTAAAGATACAGCTACATTTTACCAACACAGGCATAGAACAATATGTTATATTTAATAAAAACCAAAATGGTTACCTTTGATTTTCACATAAGAAACTACTTAACACTTGAAGTATATAGATTGCAGTGTATCTAATTGATAAATAGTAGTCATGTATAACATTGACCAAAAATGAATAAAATCCACCTTCAGCGACATAAACAAGTTAAAATCAGCATACCCCGTGAAAAATTATAGATTGGACAGTTTTAAAGAAGAAAAAGAAGTTAAAATATTGTCTATTGTACCATCAATTCCTGTCTAGTACTGCATAGAAACATGCCTTAAATATTTGGGACGGCCATTAGTGAGACAAACTACATCATCTATATAATTAAAGAGTATTATTAAGAGCCAATTATCTGTATATGCTTGAAAAAATGCCACTTGGGTTACCTGTCTAAGGCATATGCTTGTACCAAAAAGTGCCGCAAGTGTCCAAGTGAAGCACCAACCATTACAGTGGAACATTGGTAGAGTCCACAGATACACGGCCCCTTCCTGCATTCCCCATACAATGGCATTACTCAAAGCCATGAGGTATGCCCCTCGATGATGCAGCACCACCCCCTTGGGGCTAGCTGTGGTTCCTGAAGTATAACCCAACGCAATGCTATGCCACTCATCCTGTGGTGGCTTCCACTCAAAATTTGGGTCACCAGTCTCCAGAAATTTTTCATATTCCATCGCACCTCGTCCCAGAGCATATTGGAGAGTTTTCAAGTCACAGTTTTCATCGGCAACAACAATTAGAAGTGGAAGAGTAAAATTCTCTTTATTTTTTTCGGCTAAAATGTTCAAAGCTTCCTCTGCCAAAGTGAAAAAGTCTTGGTCCACAATTATGACTGAAGATTTTGAGTGTCCTAAAAGAAAAGCAATGGTTTGTGAATTTAAACGAATATTAACAGCATTTAAAACAGCTCCGGACATTGGAACTCCAAAATGAGCTTCATATGTGGCTGGGATGTTTGGTGCAATCACAGCAACCTGCCATTAATCCCAGAAAGAGATAAATCTTAACTGGAATATAAAAACTTAACTAAAAAATTCAGCAACAATTCACAGCTCGTATGAAGAGGAAAACAATATAATTAGCTTCATTGGGGTTTGATTGAAGCCGAGTACTGCATTATTAACCCCAGAAATGATAATTTCTTACCAAATTTACATGTAATATAATAGTATAAACTATAAAAGTGAAGAAAGCAATGATATATGGATATAAACAACACCCATTTGAAAAGATACAGAGCACAATGCGCTAAACCAAAATAACATAATGACTTGGCTCTTTAAAATGGTGAGGCCACTGTAGATCATTCCATGGTTGGCTAATAAATGTATATATATCATAAGTTGTTTTATCCATCCATTTAGAATGAAGAATGTGCACTGCGATGAGTCAAGTTGAATGTTTATCCTTTCAATCTCATCTCTGATACTCTGCGCGTAGTTTCTTTTAAAGTTCACGGT
This sequence comes from Fraxinus sp. D2006-0159, assembly GCA_903798375.1. NCBI lineage: Eukaryota > Viridiplantae > Streptophyta > Magnoliopsida > Lamiales > Oleaceae > Fraxinus > Fraxinus sp. D2006-0159. The sequence continues at coordinate 17,241 of CAIGRQ010287587.1, forward strand.
TGTTTTAATAAATTAGGATACATAAATCAACACAACAAAAAAAACTCCCTTCGTCCCATAAATACGGGCTTGCTTCCATTTTCACATTGATTAAGAAAACGTAACCAATATAGTTGGAAATATAAATTTTTCTTACATTTTTCCTAATATACCCCCATATTAAATAATGATTTAAATGGGAATACTTCATATTTGTTGATAACAAAACACATTAAGTAGGGACATATTAGAAAACTAAAAAATTAACTATACTCTTAGCAAGGAAAGTGGCTTATAATTTGGGACAGACAAAAAAGAAAAACAAGTTTATCTTTATGGGACGCAGGGAGTAATATATATTACTCAAATAATTATAGAAACTCGATCTAAGAAAATATGTCAAATAGAGAAGAAAATTTGTTGTCATGCCTACAATAGCCTGACCAGCTACTGCAATTCATCTAAAGGAAGAAGCATGTTATGGCTAATAAGCCTAAAAAAGTAAAGTTTTCTCCTTTCTACTACAAGAAGTATAGTTCCTCTAGTGATGTTTGATCTTTGAACCGGTGTATAATTGTGAGGAGGAAAATGAAAGACAAAACCTTATCTTTAAGAAATTATACAACTGTCCGTACTTTGTGAAACTACTTTATATGCATTAACTGAACCCCAAATCGACGCTAACGTATGGTGAAGGGCTTTGTTATCTGATGGATGATACAATAAAAAAATTACAACGTTAACTTATCAAATAACATGCGCATATACGACACTTAAGAATAGCAATATTCAACTTTACATTAATTACTCAATTCATTAATTCGAAATTAAACCCTACAACATCCCTAATACCAATAATCAATTCCTTCGTTAATTAAAGACTCGATAATAATAATAATAATTACATAGTAATGCTATTTAGATCCAACAATGCTACGTATACAATGTTGGTTTACAACATTGGGTTACAATAACTCACAAGGAGATGGGCTACGATTAAAATAACAGTGGCCGCACATCGTAACCCAATGTTGTAACACAACACAAGAGCTTTATTCATTTAGATCAAGTATAGGTGACGTTAACGTGCCATTAAAGGATAGGCGCCTATCATCTAGCGCCACGTGGAGAAGTAAAAAAATGATAATCACTGACCGTGTCACCAAAGCCCACGGAACGGTTTGTGAGAGCGGAGGCCAATCGGCGGCAGCGGCGGTAAGTTTGCTGCCATGTATAAGATACAGAACCGTGGATTACAGATTTTCGGGTTGGGTGGACTAGCGCAGCCCGCTCCAGAAACCCGAGTGGGGTCAACGCCGTGTAGTTGGCCGGATTCTTGGGCAGATCATCTATATCTCTCTCCGCCATCTCCCACTGTCTAAAATGTTTGCTTCAGTTGACGAATGAAGATGAGTATTGTATTGTATGTCAGATATGAAGGCTTTTAAATAACAATTAGCCCTTGTTTGGCATTCATTTTTTTTTTCTCATTCTCATTTTTTTTTCATTCTTTATTTCAACTACACATTCTATCAATAAAATAATATCACGCATAAAATCAAAAATTCTCCATACTTTTTAACCATAAATTCTTCAATCAATCACTATTCCAAATCATTTTTTTCTCCAACATGGATATCAAACAAGGGTTTAGTCTTGTTGTACATAAAACCTTAGCAAAATACCACGTCACTTTGTCTAATAAGGGGATAGCGATGTTAAAAAGGCTCGAAGTCCGGACTCGATCCGAAAAAAGTTTGAACTGGCCTGCTCTTGGTTCAGTGGAGCCTAGCCCCATTTTGGGGCGTCGCTCGAGCCGAGCAGGCCCATGAGCTTTTTTTTATTTTTTATTTTTTAATTTTTAAAAAAAGTTTAGATGTATTCATTTATATATTAATATTTAGTTATTATTTATAATACGTATGAATTGTACAAATTTTAAATACATTATAAAAATATTATAAATTTATAACAAATTTTAAAAAAACGAGCCGGCTCAACCCGTTAAGGTTCGGGTCGAGCCTCATTTTTTGGTCGAACTTTTACTCAACTTGGCTCGGACCCAAAAAAGCTCGGACCTGTTTTGCTCGAGCCGAGCCCGAGCAGCCGAGCCCGAGCTTTGAGTTTCGACTCGTGGTTCGGCTCGTTGACATGGCTAAAGGGGTGTTTGATGGATATTATTGAAGAAAGAATGTATTTTAAATAAATAGTGATATGACGTGAAATATATGGTTAAAAATAAAGAAAAGTTATTGATGTGATATAAAATATTATTTTATTGAAAAATGTGTTGTTGAAAATAAAATTTTTAAAGAATGTTTGATAAGTGCAATTTGTGCA
>CAIGRQ010287607.1:0-15882 GCA_903798375.1 Fraxinus sp. D2006-0159
TATGTCAAACCGATCATGTTGGGTTGGGTAAGAGTTGGGGAAAAAATCGACCCAACCCAACCCACGCCCACCCTTAGTTCCGACTTGATTTTTGGTATTGTTTTAAGAACCAATAGTGGACTTGGTTCTTTCTAGTTTTTCTTTTTGTTGATGTATTGCATAAATATGCATTATGATATTTGAACATTAGAACCTAAAGTTATCTCGCCAAATTTCACTTTCCATATACTTCTTTATTTTACAATAAAACTAAGGTCTTGTTTGTTTCAGATTAAAATCAGATTTTAATCTAATTTAAAGTCAAAATCATCAATATTAACAACATCCTCCACGAGTCTCATAACTTTTCAACTACACATTTCAAAAACTTTTATTACAATCTACTAAAAATCTAATTTTAATTCTCACCAAACACCCACTAAATAAATAATCTACATTTACATGTAAATAATTTTATAAATACTTCACAAAAATCCATGTTTTTAAGCCTTTAATACAAGCCTAATAGGAAAAAGTGTATTTTTATTTCAATCTTTCGTAAGAATTCAATATTTTCGTTGTTACCAAAGTGATCTTCGATTCTTCATCATAATCAAGATCTTCTCCTGGAAGATTATTGAAGATAACCAGATTATAAATACTAAACACATTTCATAATATATATTGTTGTATGAATTGTCTCAGAAATTAATTTTTTATCTAGATTTTACAGCTTATATTTTGTTTAACAATTTATCAATTTTATGCTCTCATTAATTGATTTGAGTCTTTAATTCTCAATCATTTTCAACGACACATTTACACAATTGAACCCCTGTTTGACAACCATTATTTGTCAAAAACAATATTTTGAATAGTAATTTTTAGGAAAATATGTGGTTAAAAAGTAAGAAAATTTTGAATTTACGTGTGCAATATGTGCAATATATTTTATCGTGTAAATGTATTGTTAAAAATAAATATATATAAAATAAAAAATACTTTTCAAATAATAGTTGTCAAATAAGGGCTAAATATTTTGCCCTTAAGACCACACAAATTCCAAAAAATAATTATTCAAAACTTCATTTTTCTAAGAATAATGGACATCAGAACAATTAAGCCTTTATTATTAATTGAAAGTGGAAATTAAACTTCATTGAAGTGCCCCTGTCATAGCCAGACTTCTTCCTCGGGTTTTGTCATGAATGTGGCACGCGACAAAGTATGGTTCTAAGACAAACCTTTCTCATAATTNTAAGACCACACAAATTCCAAAAAATAATTATTCAAAACTTCATTTTTCTAAGAATAATGGACATCAGAACAATTAAGCCTTTATTATTAATTGAAAGTGGAAATTAAACTTCATTGAGGTGCCCCTGTCATAGCCAGACTTCTTCCTCGGGTTTTGTCATGAATGTGGCACGCGACAAAGTATGGTTCTAAGACAAACCTTTCTCATAATTACCTTTTTATTCGATCCCGTCCCTTCTCAACATATTTAAACCGAATGTTATCTTCAAAGTTCAAACCATGTACCGGCATTTCTGCAACAAAACATTTTCTTAACAAAAAGTATTAAATTTCAAACTGCTAGAGATACGGATTTATGACACATGACAAAAGAGGGTAAGAGTTTCATATACACTATTTTCTAGCTATACATACTGCACATTGACCAACAACAGAATCCTTGCTTCATCTCTGAGTTGCGAGAATTGCAGAAATCCTCCAAGTTAGGAGAGATTTGTGTTGCCATTCCATGTTTTCATTTTTTTTCTAGTGCAATACCTAATGCTAATCATGACATCAAGCAATTCAACCAGTGAAGTTCAAGAACAGACGGCGATCTTCTGTGATCCACAGGGCAATAACTAGTAGTAGAAAGAGTGATCAAATACAGTTGGGGAAAACAATGCAAGAACAACGATATCTTGACTCAGGTATTCACCACTATCTATCGAAAATTTGTTCTGCAGGTATTCGATCAGAGCTAAGAATTCTTTCAGCCTCATCACTTGCCTCAGCTTGCAGCTTCCATTTCTGCAGAAACCCATCAACAAAATTATCGCGTGGAAATAGTCACAAAACATTTTTCCTCCTGAGGATCGCCTCAGGGGGGTTGGGGGATAAAGTAATAAACATGCCTCCTCAAGGTTTTCAATCTCCATGATTTGCTGTATTTGTTCCGCAATACTTTCCTGCAAAGAGGAATAAGCACGGAATAAAAGCATTGAATGGGGATCATTCACGCACAATTGTTTTGTACATAGCAGGAACTGAAATAAAAAAGATTACATACCAGGAACTGATATAAAAAAGATTACACAATTGTTTTGACTGTTTAAGGTCATGGCTTTGGGGAAAGGGATGGTTTATATGCCAAAACGCAAATAAGCATGTTTGGTTAAACATAAAAAGTTCACTTATATATTTGATAAGTTACAAGTCAGTTCTATTATAAATATTTTATCTTATTGATCAAAATTACATATAAGTTACTTATATTGGCTGTAATGCAAGAGTTACTTCCAAAATAAGTAACTCTTTTACTTAGAAGTAAGAAATTAACTTTTCCAAACCCGTTTGGAGACGAAGCAAAGGAAGAGAACTTAATGATGTGCCACATACCGTGTTACTCACAACTTCAGCAGCAAGAACATCAGAATCCAGTTCTACCTCAATTTCTATCATTGAAGAAATCTGAAAAATGAAAAATGTATCATTGCACGAGTTAATGCAGTCATGTAAAGTAGTTCAATTGAGTTTTCTTCCATTTTTGTCTTATTCGACATGGATAACATACTCTTGCATAGCTTGCAATCAGTTCAATCCTATTCTCCAGGGAACTCTCCAGTCCTTCCCGCACCCTTCTGATTTTACTTCTTCGAGCACTAAAACCAAAGATAAAAGCTATTTAACATGCAAATAAGGAGGAAGCCAGACTAACTAATCAAATTACATTATTAGAGAGGTAGTGTCTACCGATAAGAAGGTTCTCCGACAGCAACTATTTTGTTCTCCAATTGGCACATACGTGCCAACATCCAAACCTGCAAAGTAAATAAATCACCTAAATTTATTAATGTGCACGACAGAAAACAGCCCATCATTTACAATTTCATATCAAGAGAACAATTTTACAAACAATTTATTGCTAAAGCGAACTAAACACCCTTCTCCACGAATTACAAAGAAATAATATACTTCATGAAATAAGGGTAGATATGACAAATCATTAAAGGCTTGAATTTCTCAGGCAACAGATATTCAACAAAACAAATTGCCAAGAAACGCTGAATTTTGTACATTTTTGAGGAAGCATTAGTCCTGTATTTGCTCAACTAAATCAAAGACGAGTCTTATTTTTGGTTTCATTCATAGCTATGAAAGGACTTAGTTATCGCAACGGCTCAACCACAGGCCACAAAATTTCCTATAAAATAACAATCTGGCTATAAAATAACTAACTGGCCATCCAACAGGAGACAATATGGCGAATGATAACTTTGGTATAGATATTGTTTATTTGTCTTCTTTAGATATATGAAACCGAATTCTAATAAATAATCAATGAACCAGTAAAGTCACTAGACCCCTGTTTGGACTCCATTATTTTCAAAATTCATTTTTCTAAAACTCATTATCAACCACAAATTCTTCCATAAAATAATATTTTACATGCAACCCCAAAATTTTTCCTTATCTTTTAACCACACATTCTCCAAAAATCACTATTCCAAAATACATTTTCTCCTAAAATTACATTAAAATGGAGTCCAAACAGGGGCTAATATTCCAAGAGTACCTCATTCTCAGCAGCTTGCTTCAACTCCTTGATGCGAGACTGAAGTACATCATACTGAGATAACAGCTGCTGCCTGATAGCAGTTACATCCACTAATTTCTGAGGAAGCTGGCACAGACAAGAAAAAAGATAAAGCATAATGTTAGACACATCAAATTCTTATGTTTAAAATTTAATAACGAGAGATTTCCCCATCTCATAAGCAATATATTATAGGCAAACTAAACAGTATGTGAGAAAACATTATGTAATAGGAACACATTTAGTTAGCAGATGCCGCATATTAGAATTGAGAACATTCAGCAAAAGAGAGCTACCTTGTTTAGACGGGGAAAAATCAAATTGTTCAAAGTTGCTCCAAGGGCAAGTGAAGAAACAGCTGCAACTGAAATTAACTGAGGCAAGCTAGGATCTATCATTCCAGAGGCAGCATCGCCAGTGGCAAATACAGCAATAATGGGAAACAATATAGAAGGGTTCAGTAGGGATGTGCTCCTATCTTTTGTGGGAGCTCTTAGTAATGATGATTCTCGGCCATCCCTATGATTTGTCAGGCACATAGGCTCACCAGGGTAGAAATTTGGGACTCTTGGACTAAACTTCAATGGCCCAACCTCTCGGTAAACATTCGATGGAGCTGCTAGAGCAATAGTCACTCTTTCTCCTTCTTGGGCAGGGAGGTCAACTGTTTGAGTTGCAAACCTGTGTGTTCTTGCCACTCCAGACGGGGTCTCCACCTGTAGATAGGAAAAATGCAAAATTAATCTTAAAACAATCTTGTTATAATAATTACACAAGAAAAATAAAAATTACCGAAGTTTCAGACTTAAAATAAAATTTGAAAGAAGAAAACATAGTCTATACATAAGTCATGAAGTATTTATTTCAAAAACAAATGATGTTTAAAACTTGATGAAGATTTTAAGATTTATGTTAATAAAATCAATGCAAGTTGAAAAAAACACGCCTTTACCATATATCACCAAAAATAGAAGAAGTCCAATTATAAAGACCATCAAACATGATACTGAAATATGTACCACAACGGAGTGGACAGCAGCTGGAATGTTTTGCTTCACTATTTGCAGGAATCCTAGCTGCCTTTTCCACGCAGGAACATCCACGCTGCGTTCGGCAGGAGGAGATCCTTAGAAAAAGTGAATATCCCAGTATCAACAACACACATCAATACACTCTTTTATGACAAACTGAAGCAAAAACTAAGGGAAATAAGTTCAATTATTGTGGAAGAATATTGATTTTGACGGATGAGCAGTCGCCAACTGTATAAGCTGTTTCCCAAGAATGAAGCAATAACAAGTAAATGCACAACTAGAGTAGATGGATCATAGAAGAAATGCAAATCAAAATGAAGATAACTAACCTAATTTCTTCTGATTCTATAGCAAGGATGACGCCTGAAACAAGCTCATACTTGTAGCGGCACTTAGAACAAGCAACGATCTGCAGAATTGGGATATCCATGTCACAAGTAAAAGAAAAATAAGAATAAAATATGCTCAATGAATAAGCTATTAACTGGAACACATCCATAGATGTTGAAAATATTTATGAGAATTCAATAAATTCCATGCATGCACTATGTTAAAATTTCTGGTTTAATTTTATGAAGAAGCACACGCAAAACTTATTTAATTAAGATAACACGAAAATTGCACAAGTTTTAAGTTTAACCAAGATGGAAAAACGGTGAGTAAGAAACCATTATCTGCAAATAATCTACCATAAACTGGTCGCTGAGAATGGTTTGTTCTATTTTTCCTTTCCGATAATCCAATTCCACCCAAAGTTATACTCATCACAATCATGTAGTAAACACTATTAGACACACTTCTATCATGCCTAAATACTAATCAACACAACTTTGTTGGGGAAAAAACAAGGCATTTTTAGTGATCAGGAATAAAAAAGAAATTCAGCTTCTCTCTGAAAATCCTCGAAAAGTGAACATTTGAAATAAAGGGCCTGCCAGTCCATAGTAGTAATCTACCAATCTCTAGAGAGTATTTTTCTATAAATAAGTGTCAATTGTGAAATGATTTAACACAAAATCAAGATTCAATGTGCATGCCTGAATACCATGCTGCGGTTGAGAAACAGTGACAGCTATCATACAACTGGGACATCGCACGACCTTACCAAATGGGACCTACACATTATCGTCACTGTAAGTTAATTAAGAAAGAAGCATACGAGGCAGAAACATGAGCACCAATATTATCACTTCCTAAAATACCATAGTTGCATTTGAACTAACTAGTACAGATGCTTCACAGTTGGGTCACACAAGGTTGCTTTCATGTAAGTTAATTATTTAAAGAAACACTGACTTCATGAAACTTTAAGAAGGTTTTGTGAGGTCTTTTTTCTTGACATGTTAGAATTAGTTTCCTTAACATTGTGTTCTATTTTTTTTTTTTTAAAAAAAAAAAAAATTTTTCTTTTTATTTTTAAAAAAAAAAAAAATTGTTCATGAGCTTGTTATGGTTTACAACTATGGACCTCGATTAGTTTATTTACTTTTGACCACCTGCTTGACCCTCGTTTGACCATTTGACTACAAATTCCATAAATTATCATTACCGCTTGCCACTCACAGCCTTGCAAGCATGGGTAAGTATTAAAGAGAAGTTTCTACCATGTCTTACAGGCATAAACGAAAAAGCTACTCACAAAAAGTATCCATAAGCAGCTAAGTTACCTCTTCACCAGGAGACACTCCTACTCGGCAAACAGAGTCAATCATTTTAAGGGCATCCAAAACCCTCAGTGAGGCTGCAAGACCCTTAACTAATAATGTGTAAGTATGTACATCTGGCCTTGACCACATCCATCTCTGAACTGGTATAACTTTGTTGCTTACAACTGTCTCTCAAATGAAAGTTACCTCAGCATCCAGTACGGAGATAAATCAACAAGACGAAAAGGAAAAGCAGTAAACTGGAACGAGTCAATTTTTTTTTTGAAAAACGTGAGCAAAAACAAAGAAATAATTCTCTTGATTTGTGTGCTCAACAATTTGGAAGAAAAATCCATTTTATCATGTTCAAAACTTCTTTCTAGCATTTGGAAGCTAAGCCACACTTTGGTAATCATTCTTTCAAAACCCTTTTTTTCTCATACTCATTTTCAACCACACATTCTCACAATAAAATATTATTTACGTAAACCCAAAACTTTTTCTCAGTTTTTAACCACACATTCTCCAAAAAATTACTATTCAAAAACTCATTCTTCCCAAAAAATGGCTGTCAAACAAGACCTAATATCTATCACATTTAGGCATTATTATAACTCATCGGTGAAATTAAATTAAAGTCCGTTTTCTTTTCACAAGACAGATTTTAAGAATTTGGAAATAGAACTAAAAGCAAATTCAAAGGAACATTGCTATTGAAGGAAACAACTAAACTATCAAGCAAATAAGGCCAATCTACTTTGTTGCCATCTTCAAATTAAGAAAAGATCAACGGACCTCCATCACACAAAAGCTCCATTTAAGGATCCATAAACTAAAAGGTTATTTAGGCCACTCAATGTACCAGTGTTTATTATGGTTTTAATTTTGCCAGTTATAAAAAATGATATGAATATATTCATAAATCGAAAAAACAACTAAACTAAAATTCAATATACAAAGCATCACCTTCAATCAGACCCAAATATGCATCTGCACTGGTGTGCAAACACATACACTTATAATGCACATTCAAAGTTCAGAACTATCTTCTTCGAACCAACAATAAAAAATATGAAAAACCAAATTTTGTATCCTCATAAAGAACCGTTCTTCATTATACTATTGAATTCATAACTGTGAATGTTCAGTTACATGTGCCACATCAGTTAATCTAGTATACAAAACCAGACAACTTCTGTAATTGACGCTTTAAAATGAAAGATGTACATGTAAAAATGAATTTGATAAAACAAAATATACACGTTGATTACCTCGAGTAAAAAATTAAGCCTTAGAGAAAGGACACATTTATTTATTTAAGTTTAGTCTTAAGCATGTCCCGCATAAGAGGGTTATTTTTTAACAAAGGCGTGCACAACTTGTCAGCAAAACTTAAATGCTGAAGCTTCGCCACTGCATAAAAAGTTTAAATCACCACCTCTTAGAGCTTACACCATTAGAGATGCGATGTAAACGTCCTGTTTAATCTGTCAGTGTGGAAACCTTTATATTTATTTAAATTTAGTCTTGACGTTACATACACATGTTTTGGCATACCTGGGTTGAAGCTGGAACGCATGGCGGAGAAAACAGAAAGTGCCAAATCAACATTTCCACTATCAAGGGCGGCCGAGATAATCAAACGACAATCAGAACTGCTCAAAACTCCACCATTTTTCTTCGTTTTCTCCGCAATCACATTCAATGCTCCACTAGCATCCTCAGCGGCCGCAATAGCGCTTAAAATTTCGCTATCCACCACTTCTGAAACCAATTCTTCCTCGGATGACGATGACACCTCATTCTTGCCCGAAAACTTAATGAAATTCTTAGAAATGCGAACACCCTTAAATGTAGAGCGGTTCTTGAAGATGAAACAGTAATTGTGAAGTGGGGTTGAGAAGTTTTGGGGGAAATAGTGATGGGGAAGGCGGGAGATCCAAGTGGAACAACAACACAAGTGAAGAGTCATTCACTCGTCTATCAATTAGATGTTTTTTTTTTTCCTGTGTGGAAATGGCAATTCGATTTTGTGACGGTAGAATTTTGTCAATTGGTGGAGTATACAGGTAGGAGTGTGGGAGATAGAGATTAGAAATGTGAGGTTGCAAAAAGAAAAATAGCGGTGTGGCGTGGTGTGTGGTGGGGGTGGGATAGGGTGGTGATGATGGTGACGGAGGGAGGCGTAATTTTTTTTGGTCCCTTATCCGGTTAATACAAATGCTTGCTACACTAGGCAGATTGAGGTGGGCCCGCTTCGTTATTAATCCATGTTCTATGTACATAGAGATTCATATATTGTGAGTGGGGTGGGGCCCACAATATTGTAGCATGACCACACCCACTCACATTATGTCAATTTTTATGTGTATATTTATGTATACATAACATGACTCTTTAAAAATTGAGACTTGCTACTTGTACATAATTTTGTGTACATCAAGGTGTTCATCCCCTCACATGAGGGTGGGACCCAGTTGGAGATAATATTTTTGAGTTGTGCTACAGGTACAAAATGGGTTACAAAAAGGTATCCAAAATTGTCAAATGACGGCTCCCTATTGGGGGGGTGCCTGGCCCCACAGGCGCCCCCCAATAGGGGGCACCATTTGACAATTTTGGACCCCATTTTGTACACCAAGAGTTATTCAATATTTTTTATTCAAGTAAATCCCATCGTGTGAGGATGGATACTTTGATGTACAAAAAATTATGTACAAGTAGATAAACTCTTTCTTAACTATGCAGATCTATTACTCTCTGTTATGAACAAAAACTCGTATAGGCCTACGTCACCATTGAATTGAGAATAATTATTTGAAATTCCGCAAAGAAATTATTTAAGATGATGAAAGTGTTTGGGACTATCGATTTCTCTTTCGGATAATTTGAAGATACTTTTTCTGAGTCCAAAAATCTCTCTCCAAAGATTTCATCGCATCTCCCATATCATCTACATTTATTTTCTTTTCTCTCTTCATCCTCTGCAAGCCAAGGTTCAAAATTTCCCGGTTCACCACACTCGAGAACATAATCCGAATTATGTGGATCCGTCTTGAGACATTCTGAGGAGCTTTATGAAATCTGGGCAGAATAATGCTGTTAAAAGGGTACGAACTAAAGTAGAAAAGATCCATCAAGACTTTCCAGAGGCATCAATGAAAAATTCAAGCTAACACTACACAAATCCTAACCTTTATCGCTTTTGTTTGGCTGAGAATAAACAATATTATAACATATTTTTTAATGATCAAAATCAATAAAAATAAACACTTCATAACAATCTATAGACTTGTAGATTCTAACAATCAGAAAAGGCCTTCTGAAACTGATAAGGGGTAACCACGTTATTACAAAGGGTATAAAATGCCATAAGCAAGAGTAACCAGTGTTTAGTACATTATTTCAAGTGATTAAGCTTGGCAGGTGGTTTCCCGCAGAATAATGTTGAAACTGACATTTTATTCGAATAATTTTGTCTCAAGTACCCACTCTTTACATGGGCATGTAACTTGCGAGAAGTCTTGAAAAAAAATAACGAGAAAATTTGTCATTAGTTGACTCCATAGATCCACTTCTCAGCGTCGTTCGTGTAACTAACCAACTCCTCGGGTTTAAACCATAGTTTGATTTCATCCTTGGCTGTTTCCAGACCATCACTCCCGTGGATTATATTTCTGGAAGCAGAGAATTATCATGTAAGGATAACATATCCAGGACAAGCAGGGAAAATCTGACCGTGGCACGAAATACTTCTTAGTATACAATTAAGATAAGAGATTCAAGGTTAAGATTAGAAGCTTCACGGTATGATTGTAATTTGGCTAAAATGTTGCATAAATAGACAGTCGGATTTACACAATTTTTGCCAAAATTTCTCGTTGGCGCTTAAACTTTTCATTTTACATTTTTTATTTCAAGCTGGTCATTGAACTTAGACGTCCTTCATATCCATTAGTTTGATTACAGAAAAGCTAATGTAACTGCCACATCAAAATTTCCTTTAGTCAACTAATGGAAATGGACGGAGCAATCAAATTGTAAAAGAGTTTAAGTTCAATGACTATGGACCTTTTGAAAAGTCAAAATGAGCTTTTGAGACTCGAAAGCAGCTTTTGGACTCGTTTGACAAATTTTATGAAAGTGTTTTTACAAAGCTGGTCAAACGTGATTTCCTTTAAAAACACTTCTAAAATATGGAGTACTTTTAAAAATTAGTTTTCAAACAAAAATTAAGGAAACTTTCTCCAAAAACTTTTTTACGGGAAGCAAAAGCAAAAACCATGCCAAACGTGCCCTAACTTTAAACGATATGAAGTTTAAAATCACAAAAATTTCAGTTGCTGAATGTTTCTGAAGGAAAGGATTTACCTTCCAACCACAACGGCCAAATCCCCTCGGATGGTTCCGGGTTCTGATTTCTGGGGATCTGTAGCTCCAATAAGTTTACGACCATATTTTATTACTCCTTCACCTTCCCAAACCTGAAGAAATAAAAATCTGAGCTCAGTTTCCTACAGATTAGTTTGAAGCAAGCAGATTCAGTTGAACTCTTCTAACCATTGCAATGACTGGTCCAGAGCTAAGAAAATCACACAAGCCATCAAAGAATGGTCTCTCTTTCAGATCATGATAATGCTTCTGGGCAAAATCCTTTGAAGGAACCAAAATCTTGATAGCAACAAGCTTATAACCTTTGCGCTCAAAGCGAGATATGATTTCTGAAATCTGATACCCATGGAAACATTATCAGATCATGCAAAATTAGGACATGTTTATACAAACTTGTTGCAGATTGGGACACAAGCTCAAAAGGAAAGAAGTAGGGAGGGGATCCAAGTTTAGATTATACAACTGAATGCAGAAATATTGTCAGCCCCAGTTCAAAAACTAATAAAATCAAAAGCATAACATAAAATCTGCAATTTTATCAAAGCTTGTCAATATAGTATCTGCAGAAAGGAACCTTCCATTAATAATAAAATAAGCTGGAGAGAATAGTACCAGTCCTCTCTGAACTCCATCTGGCTTGATGGCAATGAAAGTGCGCTCCATCTTCACAAAGAACGAAAAATGCATTGTCAGCCAACAGAGGAAAGAATGGACAACAATGACTCACTTGAAAGAATTAGGTGGGGCAACTCAAGTACCTCAGCAGCATGTGCCTCTTGCTCCTGGAGAGCGTAAGCTACGACACAAACAAAAGATCGAGTCAGAATTTAAAGTTGAAAGAAGGTGTGGGACAGGGGTAAGAAAGGGGAAATTTTGAGATATTGACAGTGCAGGGCTACTATGTTTAACAAAGGTGGTTGTTTGAGATTGCGAAGCATTGTGGGGAGTAACACAGGAATATACTCAAATGAGAGATATGATTTGAGCAAACTGTTTCACCCCATTACCATGCAGAAGCATGAAAATGTGAAAGAAGTACCAGATGTCAAAATGCAAAACTTAAGGGACGAGGCAGCTCTTCTATTAGTACCCTTATAAGCACTCAGATCCTCTACAACTGAGTTATATTACAATTCAGATTCTCAAAATCTGAGTTACTTTTTGTCGTTTCACTAGTTAAAATAACGTGCATAACGAAAAATGATGTTTGAATTTGTACTGGGGATAAGTTCTAGGAAATATACAAAAAAGAACCTTGTTCAAAGGCATTTAAAGAGAAATATTGTGATATAGACCTGCTGCAGGAAGGGCGAGAACTCCAGAAATCCAACCCCTAAATGCATTTCCTGATTCAGATGCACCATAAGAAGATAGAGCTGACACTCTTCCTCTAAAAGTAAGAGCTGCAGCCGCTGCTCGTCCTCCTGCAATTACAAAGATAGATAACTTTTCCTTTCCTGGTTTTGACACACTTTACAAATTTAAGCTTATTATTTTTCTTAGAAACTCCAATACAATTATAACATACAATAAAGATTACATAATTAATAAACAATGAAAATGAAAAAAGTGAAACCTATAAATTACTTAACTTATAAACAATAAAAATGCAATAACATCCAAGAAAGATTAAAAACAATGAAAAGCAAACTAAAAAATATGGAATTTTTCTTCATAGTTTAGGATTCAAGCAAATCCAAAGAAAACATTCCAAATGCAATTCACCATAATTTTAGATAAAAAATATTGAAATTACCAGATAGCGATTGATAGGTCTGCATATAAGCAGCAGAGAGAATCTTTCAGTAAAATTGAAATATAACTATAACATACCTTATCGATTAGTCAAATTCGTTTTTAAGTAAAAGATTCGTCCAAAGCACTTCACGGAATGTGTGTTTTGAAAAATTAACAGAAGCACACAACAAATATAAGGGGAAAACAAAGTTACAAATGGTTTGGAATTGCATAAAAATGGAATCAATTAATTACTTAATTAAAGAACAATTAAAATGAAGTAAAATACCAAGCCTTTATTTTATTTTATTTTTCTAAATCACAACCCATAATTTTTCCTCTTCTTAGCCACACATTTAAAAAAGAAAAAAAAAAGTCTTTTCAAAAAATCAAAATGAAAAAGGGCTGAGATTCATTTATGAAAAGCTAAAAATATAAAGATATTCAACTTTTTTTCATATTTAAGAGATCAGACATTACCAAATACATATTAAAAAAATGCAAATCACGGTAATTTTCAGATAATTGTAAATACCGGTAAAGGAACGAGAGGTCTGCTTCGAAGCAGCGGAGAGAATAGTCCGCGCAGATCTGCAAATCTGAGACCTCATATTTTGCAAAATAAAAATCTGCTAGCTTCTGGTTTCAGTGTGAAATGTATCCAAAACTGAGAGTGGCATATAAAACGAGATACATTGTTATACCTCATGCTTTTATTTTTGTACTCCAGCTGTTTCATGGGGATTGGCTGGGTCAAAACCCTAGCCCAATATCTTGTTAAGCAATCTGATTTCAAGGGTTGTTGTGGGAGCTTGTACGCGTCGTTTTCGATTTGGGAAAAGCTATTTGTACAAAATAATTTGACAAAAAGGTTGACAAAATGACACGTGTCGGCTCCCTATTGGGAGATTATTATTGACTTTTATTAGTCGAGTGGGACCCAATAACTATTATATTTTCAATTTTAATTGAATTATAAACACGACCAAACACGCATTAAGTATTTTGTTATGTATACATAGCAATGTACACAAGGGGGACACCATGTAGCCTTGCACAATCAGTTTTGTTTTTAAAATTAAAATTATATTTTCTCTATTTTCTTACAATCATTCATTTTTCAATAAAATAACATTACACGTAATTCCAATTTTTTTTTTTCAACCGCGCATTTCTTTTTAAAAAAATATTCCAACCATTAAAATTTCGACCAAGCGGATGATTAACCTTAAGTAGCAAGAAACAAGGGAGACATCATATGACTCAAGCATTTTTAGATTTATCCTAAAAATGTGTTAAAGGTCGAACTCAAACCACATTATGTGTAATCCAAATAAAATGTGGGTCCAACTTGAATTTAGATCAACCTAAACCAAACTCTTAAAGCTAATGGGTTGATCTCAACCGTGCAAAAAATAATTTATTGTCTCAACCTTTAAACTATCAAAGAATACGATAAAAAATCATCAGCATATGGCTCTTACATATCTTTAGATTCATCTTAAATAAGTGATGCCAAATCTAGAAAATGTTGAATTGTACCCCATAGTCGAGTTAAAACTAAATTTGGTTAAATATCAGAATAAATTCACATATCATTCTGCATCAACTTGGACCAAAACTAATAAAAACTCGTGTTGGACCTTAAACGTGCTAATATAAATTTATAATAAATTGAGAAGGGGCCTCATTGTATCACATAACATGAAAAAACAAATAAAAGTTATGTTGCATTTTTCTCCATATACACTAATCCTAGTAAATATGCATCATCGATTTGTGAGGCCTTGTAGAACTAATCCTAAAATTCAAAAGCAATTATTACGATATTTAGTACAATTTTTCTTTATCGCTTGTAATCAAGAATTTGTTCGTAGTGTCTCGTCCAACGTGGGTTTTATAGGATCCGCTTGCATTAACTTTCGATGAAGAAAAGAAGGGAGAAAGAAAAGTGGAAAAGTGGAAAAGTGGGAGAATATAAAAACTTATCTTGAAAGAAGAAGAGAAATGAAAAGCTAGAATCTTACCTTAAAGCAAAGTAACAAAGAAGGGAAATGAAGAATCGTGGAATAAAAGAGGTAGAAATAAAAGTATTTGTGGGTTCTCAAGTTTGAATAATGAGGTTTAGTTCTGCAATTTTATTTGATTCTCATATTTTTTTTTAATTGTGTTCACATTCTGCTACGATTAGACTCTCCTCTAAGAATAATGATGCTTGAACAGGCTTTGAAAACAGAGTTTTGGGCTAAGTTTTTTTTTTTTTTTTTTTTTTTCAAATTGTCCAATGATATTGAGTCATGTGTTCCCTATTTTTAATCTCGTCACTGAACCTATTTATGTAGCATGATTGCTCTTCTAATAATGTTACTTAGTTAAGATCCAAATATTTTAGTTTGATGGTCATTTTTAAATGTCATTGTTTTAGTGAAGAAAGATTATTGACAGGGTGATTATATTTACATCAAAAAAAATTATTAACATTTATTCATTATTTCACATCTTTAACTTTTTTCACCATATTCTTATTTTTAATATTTTATTAATCAGAAAATATTATCCTTAATCATAGTTTTCGTCCAAAAATATTGTTAACGTGTTTAAAATGAGGGTAGAATATTTAATCGTATTTTTGCAATAATAATAGTTTTGTTTATTTTGAAATGCAATGGGCAGATAAGTCCTTTTATTTTATCTAAAAAAATTTGGAGAGAAGCCATAATATGGAATAATTTGTGTTAATTTGAGAATAAAACAACCATAGAAAAAACGAGACATAAATGCGATACTTGTTTAAAGATTATGAATATATCATGCAATTAAAATGTAATCTATTCAAAAATTATGATGTAAATATATTTAGTCTTATTGATATTATATACAGGGATGTCAATGAATTGGATTTTGATCCGAATTCGATCATAATTCGATGAATTAACGGGAGAAGGATTTAGGGTCTCAATTCGCTAATTTAATCAATAATCAATAATACATTAACTAACTGAAGCGAATATGGATATAAGTCAATTCGATCTGATTTGTTATAATAATATAATATATTTTATTTATTACACATAGTTTTTTTTATTTTGTGTTATACTTTACACATAATTTTCAAAAAATAAATAATATTAGACGATAGTAAAATATTGTTAATTGAAATATTTGAAGAGTTTTAATTTTTAATAAAAAACAACAGAGTGGCAACATTTGGAATTGTTTTCATCGTGCCCAACTTACTAAAAAATCAAGTTTATGTTTTATT
>CAIGRQ010287629.1:0-27568 GCA_903798375.1 Fraxinus sp. D2006-0159
ACAATTTTGGTGACCATTTTTCATAAAGAAGCTTACTAGCCCAATAATTTGACAAAAATTTGATGTTCAGAACTTGATTGAAGTGTGATTCAAGAACATCATCCGTGAATATGATAATATGATCAAGCTAGTAGTGTCAATAGAGCCGAGTGGCTCTTCGGCTCGCTGCTCAACTCGTGAAAAAAGAGCCGCTAGCCCTGCTTGGCTCATTTTTGACGAGCGGCTCGTGGTTTTTTTTTTTTTTATTATTATTAAGGTTTAGAACACGTATAGTAAAATAAAAATTTAAAAAGTCAAGCCGAGCCAAAGCGTGTAATGAGCCGAGCTCGTGCTTATACGGCCCTGTCCATTGCCATTACTAATCTACATTCAAAATTATTTTATTAAAAAAATGTGTGGTTAAAAATAAATTTTAAATAATATCAAGATGATATGGACCAACTATGTGGAGATGATAATGTAACAGGACAAGATAGGCGATGCAGCAGCCATTAGCATCCCCTCCCATGAGAGATTTTCGAGAGGTGGTGCAGGAATTAAAAACCTCCATTTACCGCTCCCACTTAATTATTTATATATTTCTCCGTTGTCGCCTCATTTTTCATTTCGGGGTAGGTCGGGGCCGGGAATTTCGCCGTAACTGCAAAAATGAAATTTTACTATAGAACGTTGAATAATTTGTATAATCCAGCTGATCTTGTAATTTCATTTTTTTTTTGCTATCCACAAAAGAATATAGGTAATTCATTTCTGAAATGAAAGAAGCTGAGAATTACATGTATGTACATGTAGAAAATTACATGGTCATACACAACCAAACTCGATAGCAATTCCATCTAATAAAACCCTATTTAATCAATGTCACACGCCTAGCCCTTTGCTTCTATATCAAAAATGAATGTACAACAGCCATGAACTCACTCTGTTCAGCATAAACCCCTTCAAAACACATGCTCACTGCTACTTTTGTATGGGGTTCAGGTTCACGGGTTCTTCTAAATAAGTAACCTTGGTTATGCAACACATTTGTGGTTAGTGAATTAGGACTTATTTGACACGGAAATCATGCCTAAATACGGTAAGATTTTGGGTGAACTTGTCTCTGTTCTTCGAATCCAAGCTTCGAACAACATCAGCCATTAATTTATCAAAACACAACGAAAGGCGCTGATGTTGATCAACCGGCTGCAAGATAACACAAAATGTCATCACATTAAGAACATGCACAGCAACAATGGAAGAAATATAATTCGACTTTGACATCTACATTGCATTAAAATAATGGATCAATGGACCGTGCTAAAACAGCATGATTCTACATGCTCAAAATGATAGATAGCATAATAATGATTGGGACTTGAAGTCCAACAGATTCATGCTGATGTTTAGATTTTATTGCAGACCTGCCTTATAGCTTAACAATTGATTTCCTTTGATTAAGTAAATTGATTGGTCATAGATTCCTTAGCAAACATTTGATTTCCCACATAAATATATCGTTCAAGAAGAGCTTCAAAAGATATTGATCGTAAAGGAGAATATTGGTAAAGTAGAAATATGAAACTAGATTCTTAAATCACGTTATGAGAAGAATAATCCCTGGTTTCTTTTTAAAAAAGATATGGGTTCCAATGAAAATACCCTCCAGATAAATAATCATGACAAATGAAAAGAAAATGAATCTTTTTACCCAATCGTCAAGAGTTTGAACCAAGATTTCCAGATGAATGGGATAGGATAGTAATATCTCACACAAAGTTTAAATGCGAATCTCTAAAATAGGAAATATTATAAAGATAGCAAAGTTTAAATGTGATTCCCAAAACCTAATTTTGGTTAGAATGGTCTTTTTCCCTTTCATTTCAACATTGCAGCTAAACACATCAGAAGCAAATTAAATTATTAAGTTACTTCCGAAGAAAAGTTCTCTTCTTTCACATAATAGCCATTGGCAAGGAAATTAGCATCTCCCAGCAAACATGGTTCAGATAAGATCATATGGATGGACAAAAAGTCTCATGAACTGGAGAAGCAATAATAATTTTGATAACTAAGCAAATATTATGCAGTTGTGGCCAAACAAAGACAACTGGTGCAAGATTAACCAACAGCAGAAAAGCAAAAAAAAAATCACCTGTGAAGCCAATATATGTGCTTTCAAGCCTGAATACATCTGCACAAGTCATAGCCTTACAAATAATAATCACATATTTCTAATTTAAAGAAAATGAGACAAAAATTTCTATATGGAAATAAGGTATGAATTCTGTATGTTACAAAAACACAACAAAGACAGCATAAGGACACGAATGATAACAAAATTACAATCATGGAATGATTGAATGTTCTAGTTCTTCATAAGTAACAGATGTATGATATCTAACCCTTATGTGAATTTAAATAATAGTAAAGATAAAGACAGAAGACAGGCAGCGGAAAAAGATTTGTAGACTGACAAACCTAAAGGCTGAGAATACATAATCCCAATAGTGCATTGTTACAAAGTTCATATTACAGTTAGTAAACACACTGATGAAAATCTCGAAAATAAGAACATCAGGCCAAATTTGAAAAACAGGACTTAGAAATATTAAAACAGGAATTATCACAACAGTCCCCGACAATCAACCTTGCAGATCACAATAATCAGGTAGTTCTAATGAATGGAGTACTGGAAAAAAAAAAAGCGATCACCTGCTCGCTTAAGAGTATCAAGCTCAGCATTGGCCTACTAAGATTCCATTGATTGCCACAATCCTCAAATAAAACAATCTCAAAGAGAGTTCTTAGTATCTGGATAGGAGAGTAATTATCAGATTACAGCATCAAAAGCACAAAAACCAAATGAATTCCAGTTTACAAGTAATAATAACATCTGATCTTAGTTGATATTGGGAACTAAGTTGTTTAGCCCCGGTTCGTGTGTGTGTGTGTGTGTGTGTGTGAGAGAGAGAGAGATATTATATGCATGCCTGTGAGACTCATTCATGAAATCTTTTCCAGGGAAAAATGTATGAGCAAATCAGTTGGGGTATAGAGTGTTGCTCCATATTTGACGATTTGACAAATGACGAGAAATGGATTATCTTTAAACATCAACATACTAAATATACCCATGACTAAGCATCACTTTCTAGTGAGGGATAAAGATCCCATGCCACAGAAAACCTTTGTGTTTTTACCTTAATGCAAACCAAATCAAGTTTCCCACCATTTTCATGGAAAAAATTTGGCAACAAGTAGTTTTTAGTAGCTGAGGTTAGGGTAAACAATTATCAATACGAAACAGAACAAGTGGAGCAAATATATCTTAAACTATGTACTCACTGCCAGTGTGAAAAATTGGATGGTCCTCACAGAACATAAGAACTGATGTCACAATGCAAAGGTCTAACAAAAGAATTCACTACTCACTTCTGGGAGCAAACTAGGGCATTCTGCAATGTGACTAGCAAGATTTATTGCAGCTGGTGAAGTTGGGGCCTCCCCCATGGTAATGTTGTTGAAATAGAAGGCAGCCAAATTGTCAATTGCAGATGCACACTGAGAAACGATTGGACATATTATAAATATGGCTTCAAGATAAAATTTGCGCCTGGTATGAGTAATGTGGCAAAAAATGAAAACACTGAACTAAAATATATATCTAAATACAAAATTGAGATCCATGCAGCTGCACAGCTACTCGGTAGGATTGAAGATCATGAAAAGATACATAATGCGGAAAATGTCTTCTTAATGAAAAAGCAAAACACAATTTCAGCACCAAGACATTAAATATAACTAGATTTATATGCATCAAAATCACATACTTCCAAATTATTAGGGAGCAAATAAAAGCAATAAAAGTATGTGAAATGAACGGTGGCCAACTAATTTAACCTTTATACAATGCCTAGAAGAATTCTTTAAGCAAGCATAGCATGCTTATTGAAGTCTTCAAGGGATCCCTCACATGCAGTTATAACTCTTTTTTCAAATTGCTAAGCATGAGACGAAATAAAAAAAATACATGCTCTGACACCATATTGAATGCTCACTCCAATAAAAGCTCAATCAAGGCGTGAAAAATTATTTGTTTGTCCTGAACAAAGTCTACACACACCACTTATTTGTAATATTAAACATGGATGACAATAGTAAGATTGTGATTGCAAGTCTTAAGGCATTTAACGGAATGGAACTTATGGTTGACACCCGTCGAACTTACTGAGGATGGCACTTGACAGTAAACTAATAATAGATGCAACAGCTATTGATTATGAGTAGGAATGGATTCACCATATAATACCTGTGAGGATATACCAACATCCAGACCTTTAAGACCTGATTCAAGTGAACTAACTATATGCATAAATGCGCTTGTATGAAGATTTAATATGAAAACGATATGGCTGTTGAATAGGACTTCCAAGAATGCAAAGTACGCCCTTGTTAGCTGCAAAGAACAGAAGAAATGGTAAGATGGCCAGGCTAATTCCAATGAGGAACGCAAAATTGCTCTTCTCAGCATATACATGCAGTTTTCTGAATAATACGGATTCACAATGAACTTAAGATCCTAATTTTTTTCTTTTTTTTTTTTACTTGAACTACGAATAAGAGTATTGAGGTCTTTTTGAAGGAAAATATTTGACTTTTTACGGGTAAAATGAACGGAATCCATCGTTGGGACCAAGGCTGCACCAAAACAGATGTCTGGGAGCACAATGCCAAGAAAAATAGGTTGGGAACCAACACTCCAATTTTCCCAGTTGACTTCTTGTTCATTCTTTATAGGTTTTTTTTGGAAGCATTGTTTCCACTTGACCCACTACCATTGGGTCAAAGCACTTCTTGTTATACTTGGTACAGAAACAAGAATATGCTTGCTAAGTAACATAGAATTACTCTATTTATGGAAAGTTTTAACCTATAGTGACTTCAACGAGGAGACTGCAACACTGTATTAAATATAAAAGATTAAGCACTTCCAAGGAGTTCACTAGAAAAATTTACCAACCTTCCTGTATGCCAAAATATCCGCAAGTGGAATTGACAACGCCATCTTTAGAGCTATATCAAGTGCATCGGCAAGTGATCTATCACCATAGAGCTCGAAGACACCAAAGTTCACATAGTTTCCGCTAAGAGCTGTCATTTAGTGTGAAGATACAACAAAGAATTAGAAAAAACCCATACAGCACAACACAACCAAAATGGAATATTCACAAAGAAGCAAAAAGCAAATAAATCAACCAACTTAAGGCTCTGGAGAACAAAGCTCAGATGGTAGCGTGATAAAAGTGTGGCCTAATGAACAACGGGTAAAAGGAAAATAGGAACTAAAACCTATTGGACTGATCATGTACATATAAACAATTTTCGCAAGATTAAATCTGTGAAAGATGAAACTTCATTCCTGCATAAAAATCAAATTTAGCCTGCCTCTAAATATGTTTATGGTAGTAAAACAAAGGAAGGAGGAGGAGGAGAAATAATAAAAAAAATATGAATGCCATCGAGAAGGATCATATGATTTAGCCTTTAGAAGACTAAAACCAGGTGGATACTCTGACGTATAGGGCAACAGAAAATTTACCTCTAGAAAGAATGGTTAAAGAAATCCATATGCCCTTGTATTTGAAGGCATATATATCAGTCGCCTTTGAAAGAGACAAGATCCTTGAGCCATATGCAACAAGCAATTTGCTGACTTCTCTAAAAAGAAGTATGCCATTAGGAGATGAAGTGTCGAAAGTCACGCGTTGAGCCTTGTTTAACACAAACTCAGCCATGAATTTCAGCAATGGTGTTGTGACCTGCAAAAATCAATCATAAGGTTGTAAAGCGAGTTTCATTCATGTTAAGCAAAATTACGGAAAAAATGTTTATCTTCCTCTATAATTAAGAGCCCGTTTGAATCCAATTAAAATTAAAAATATAGCCGTTATTGGATCTCACTCGTCTAATAAAAGTTAACAATCACGGCTAGTTTTTCAATTTTAATCCGATTTTAATCTCTACCGAACAAGCCCTAAATAAGTTTCTTCTTTCTTATAAGTTCAGCTTGGGGTGCATGTAGAATGCCACACCAAACAGATTCTCAGAACAGAAGGGGCTTGTCTTGCATAAAAAATCTCAATAACCTAACACAGCAACAAAGAGAATTTTCAATAGTATGGAGATAAAGACAACTGAAGTGAAAAGTGAAATTATGCCAGCATAAATATCTAATGGAGTAAATCTGTGTTCATAAAACCGTAACATTGTTACCAAGAAAAAATGAGCTAATTGTTTTGTACATCCTGATTTTAACCAGACAGAAAATAACTACCTGGAATTACCAAATTTATATAGAAAAGCAGGAAAAGAACAGAAATGTCAGTATTTATTTCTGTAGCATCTATTAAAATCTATTTGCATTGAGCTGTAAGGCAGCAATACACTCGTATATTTTTCTGCAATATATCCATGTGGAAGAAGCCTGTACACTCCTTAAATTGGTATCTACCACTTATGTGTGGAGAGCTAGGCTAAACAACCAATTAAGTACAGTAGTGCATAAAAATATTGGATCAGAAATTATAGATCCATTGGAACAGAAAAATGAGATCTATAAATCTCCCAAAGCCTCAATTTCATATCAATATTACCTAGAATGTCTAAAATATCATATAAATTATAACTTAAGATGCTCCTACTCAAGATATAGCCAGAACTATTGCATACTTATTTTCTCTGTTATAAGTTCAGGCAACATATGATCTTAAAATGAACAAAACTCGATTATTTGGCACATACTACATGCATAATTTTCGGCGATACTGCTGAAGCAAGTCTTCCAGTCGGTGCAACTTTTGTGTAACTTCTTATGTTCTCTTATAAAAAATTGATACTATTAGCAAGAATAACTGACCTCGGGCGTATCAGCCCAATGTGAGACGCCCCTCAAAACAATTGGCATGTGAGCGGGATATAACCAATCAAATAGAAACCCATAAGTTCTGCGACTGGTAAAAAATTAATGACAAGAGTCACTGCAATGAATAATGATATCCATTATTAGGAGATAGCTCATAATTATAAATACTGACCTATTCGTAGCCATCGCAATCCCCCTAAGATCTCTCATCAATCCAATCAATGCATATTTCACAGTATCAGTTCGAAACATTGAATCTGGTGTTGATTCTAAAGTGATAAAAACCTAAATGATACCCAAAAACATTTCATAAATCCCATCAACAATGAATATATGGAAATTTAAGAAAATTACATACATTGAAATGTATGGACAAAAATGTCTGCAGAATGAATAAAAGAAAATAATTTTTTGTCAATTTCCTTTGAGCATGTTGTGCAAAGGAACCACATACCCCGGAAGTTTAATCTATCCAAAAATGCAAAGATTTTTTGGCCTATCTAGAAAAGCAGAAATGGTCTCTCTCTCTCTCTCTCTCCCTCCCTCTCCTTTTTTAATTTTTACCAGTAAATTCTGGAGATACTTGTTAGAAAAAATTTCCTTCAGAAAAAGTTATACTCAAACTAATTACTCCTATTTCCAGGGAGTGTAGCATACCCTTCTATTGTGAAAAAAAAAAAAAAAAAAAAAAGTGTAGCTACCATCAAATATTTTCATTAAGTAGTCAATGGATATTTATCACAAAAGCCTGTGGGGGTAATGAAACTGGCCATTTGGGAATGTTAATGCTTGATTTATTTACTTCTCAAAATTTTGACATGTTAACTTGCTTCCAATTATTAAGTTATAGGATATCCCATGTGTTTGCAGAGGAGATAAAAGAAAGAAAGTCCCAGGGGGTGGGGTGGGGTGGGGTGGGGTGGTGAGGACTATACCTTCAACAATGGAGCCATAGAAGACTTAAATAAGACAGGACTGTCCTCCATGAAGATTAACCAGCCAATAATGTAATAGAAGGTTGTTCTACTCTTGGAGCATCTATACTCTTCCAGGAATGGGAAATGCTCTCTCTGTAGGGAGCGGAAGAGACCACACAAGTAAATTGAAAATGAATAGAAAAAGTCAACAGAATTTTCTCCAATTAAACATCTCAAATCAGAGACATACTTACATTATGGTGTGCAACTATGAATTTGATAGTATCCAACTTGAGGAGGAGCTTTCCAGTGACATAACTGTGGGGGGGAAATTTTTGTACTAATTTCTCAAGTTCACAAAAAACATTAACCTAATTATATTCTTCAAAAGACTGTGTAAGGTAACAAACCCAGATGCCAGCTCCAAGAACAGACTTAAAGTATGATCAATAACTTCCTCACTCTGCATGTAGAAACAAATAGAGATAACAAATCCCCCAAAACAACCTCAACAAAAAGATGCAAGAGTAGAAACATCACCATTGTGTAGCACTTGAGGTTTGTAGCAATTTTTCGAACAACAAAATCTAATAACAAAAGGTGATCATGAAGCCCAAGAAGTTCCGATAATCGGGTATACAACTGCTGCAATCAAAGAGAGAGGTTCAAGGTATGCACAACAAATTGATCTATCTTTAACGAGAAGAGAAATATCACCTTTGATGAATGCATAGCCTGGTCGCCAACATAAGACTTTCTGAGATGCTGGAAAAACGTGAGAATTGCACGATCAAGTCTTTGCTTACTTAATTCACCATACCTCTGCAAATCAGCCATACTTGAATAAGTTCACTTCAGTCATTCCACTAAACATATTAAGGGAACTTTTTTCAGATACAATCTACTAAAGTAAGATAAACATATCTTCCATGAAAAACTTTAAATAATGGTACTGGAGACCCTGAAAAGAGCACAAATTTCTCACTTTTTTGTTACCTAATGATAAAATGAGAAAATTACTCGCAACAAAGAAGAGAGAGTGCATGCCAAGAAAATAATTTCACAAAGAAAGAACAATGTTTGGGCTTCACAGAAATTTGAGAGAAAATTATAGCTAAACGTTAAAGAAACACCAGTCTGTGGGATGTTTACTAGGATGGAGTTGGCTGAACACTTCAAAAAATTATCAAATATATGCAATGTACAAATAGAAGAGCAATAAAAAGGAGAGGATTTTCCATTCTAATAGGGTTTTCTTCTCCACCTGATTGAGTAATACAAATTGAAGAGCATTAGAAAGCATGGAACTTATTTCCATCAAACGTTTCAAAGCTATCTCAAATTAAAGGTTATCTTCTCCTGCTGGTCTACCTGACTGTGTACCCCACTATCAGCAACATTTACTAATCGTAAAGCACGGGCTGAAAGTTCTGCATCAATTACTTCTTGTGATTCCACACTGCATGACAGACAGACATGATATCATTAGTATAACACAAAATTAATTGAGGTGTACATAAGTGGGAAGAAAATCAAAACATTATGTTCACCTGCACCCAACAGACTGCTTTGTTTTTAAGATAGCAGCAATTATATGTACAATCCAAGCAAGCTTGGCTTCAACCACAGAAAGTTCACCACTATCACTTGTCTGGAGCTGACCTCTTTCCTATTAAGCAAGAAAGTGAAAAAAAGACCAAAGATTTGTCAGTTGGGGGGTCATGAGGAATGTAGCTGAAAATGTATCAGTTTTTGATTGAAAATTCAGCATACCACGTATACTTGTAAGATGGGCTCCAGGATATTTATAATAAACATGCTACTGCTTTCATACTGAAATAATAAGCATTTATATAGGTCAAAAGGAAAAGGAAAGTTGTTTAGGGGAAAAAAGAGAAGAAAAGATGTATAAAGAAGTAACACTATCAGAAAATTAAAAGTCATGTCTAAATGCAACCTGGAATCTGCAAAGATATGGAAAAGAATCCAGCTGATCTTGAAGGAGGTCAACATTGTCCAGTGGATGCTCCGAAATATCATCAGGTAGCCCAGCCTATAATGACAAGTTGAAACAAGAGGAAATCTTGGTGCCAGAAACTTATTCAGAGTCCAGTTATAAATATGCCAGAACTATACCTGCACAGAATCCAATCTTGACACGATAAAACCTTCAGTAATTTTTGGCACGAATTCATCAAGCAAGCTTGGTGCATCACCCTTCAGATACGGTACAGAACTCACCAACCTAGACCACAGCCCCAAAAGGTAATACACACTGCTGCTGGCCCACTGAAAGAAGAAATAGACTTAATAAACATTTGGGACCTGAAACTTCAGTGCACCCACATCCCACAATGAAAAGAAAAACTGAAGGAAAAATAAAATATAGGTGAATTTTAAGGCATCTTCACATTCAAACACCAGATCAAGGTCCTTTCATGCTGAAGCTAAAGGGCATTGTGCAAATAATTGTGAAAATCAGTTAAAGTTTCTTCACGACCACATACCTGCCAGGATTGCAGAGATTTAGACGTGAATTCTGCAACTAAACGTATCCAATCAACGTAGCCTTCCATAGTCACAAGTTCTGACAGCTGCACCACATAGTCAAATTTACTCATCTCACAGATAGTCATACTTAATAATTATATCATTGACTAGAACATACAGGAGTTATTCGAATTCACAATTTTTTTTCTAATAGCATTCTCAACTAATTCAGAGCTCTACCATTTTCCTCCCTGCATTTTTTCCATGCATGTTTTTTGCAAAAGGAATAAAGAGGCAACAATTCTAATTTTTCATCCTTTCAATCCTGAATCTACATGCTACTCTCTTTTTCATAGTTATCTTACATCTATTGACAGAACGATGATCCAACACCAGCTATCATATGGATTGACACAGCAGGGCAGCACTGACACTGCATTACAAAGTATACGAGGTCCACTAAACAACTTTGCACCCATATACATTTTTGTTTTCTTCAATTCTCAGTTTTAGATTTGTTTATTAAGAAGACTCGTATTAATGGTTTACCACATTTTTTTCAGCAGAATTCCCTGTTCTTTCTCAACAGAGATTATAACATTCACAGTAAACAGAATTTTCTAGTCAAGAGACTAATACGTTTTCTACGCTACATTTATCTACATTAACCTTCCACTCTAGTTAAGTGATAAATCTATATGGCACCAGCAAGTAGATCACACGTGCATCACTAAAAAGCAATAATCAGAATTTTTACAACCAAATCCACCAAACAGAACCAATGTTTTAGAAACTGAAGAAATCATAGTGAACACTCAAAAAGTCTAGTGCTGAGTGAGATCAATAGTGAGTTGTTATGGTTGAAGCACATGCTATAGAATCTGGGCATTCATTTCTACTCAGCCTATGAATTTATGTTGTGAAAATAAAGGAGCCACTCATATAGCATCATGTTCAAAAGCATATAGATTGATATTTAAATCCATAGATAGCTTTTCCAGGAAACACTTGTACTAAATCCATTAAATCAATTCCAAAAAACAGTTGGCAAATTTGTTAACAAAATCCTTAGGGTGTTTGTTTGTACAATTTATTTGTAACAAACTTGGAGCACTAAACATACATGATCCAGCCAGAGGGAAGTGTTAGAACTCTATAGGAATTCCTTATAATAGTATGGATGATTTTTCCTACATCCGATGTGGGTTTTTCCTACATCCGATGTGGATTATAAATACATAAGCCCATATGCCCATAACGAAAGAGATAGAATGAAAAACAAGCCAACGTTATTCAATAAAAAATTCCAATAAAACCAAGAGACCTCTCCTCCCTGCTGTAAATCTGTGAAAGGAATAATAAGAAAGGAACC
Organism: Fraxinus sp. D2006-0159; assembly: GCA_903798375.1. Taxonomy (NCBI): domain Eukaryota; kingdom Viridiplantae; phylum Streptophyta; class Magnoliopsida; order Lamiales; family Oleaceae; genus Fraxinus; species Fraxinus sp. D2006-0159. Next base: position 11,684 of record CAIGRQ010287629.1, read on the forward strand.
AAAAGGCAAACAATCTGTAAAAGATCAAAAAGGTAAAACCATATTTCAAACATTAAAATTATATAAAAAAAATAATAATAATACCAAACTTATGCTTACTGCATGTCATGGGCTTATACACAGAAAACTAAATATCAAATAACCTAACACATCTTAAATTGTATACATAAATACACGAGAAGCAATAATAATGAAGATTTAATAGACTACCAAACATAACAGTAGCATGCAGAAATGGCAGGCAACATGTCAGAAGAATATGAATTGAATACCTGATAATTAACTTTGAAGCGTCCCAGGAGACGACAAAACTCGTGGTAGTTATCATGGTCTGCAAGACCTGATTCCAGTCCCAACACATTAGTTATAAAGGAATGACTTGGGTGTGGCAGAAAGGAAAACATCAAGAAACAAAATTAAATATACAAAGTTACAGTCAGAAGAACTTTGAAACAACTAGTGGCCCACATACCTTGCCCTGTTCGTAATATTTCTTTGGTCCCAGACATTAGATGGTCCAAAAACTTAGAACGGGCAGCATCATTTGTGAAAAGAGAGCGTCTCACAGAAGCCAACCTCACTAAGCACTCCAGTGACTTTTTAAAAAAAAAAAAAGGAAAGGACAAATTAGGAACATAGCCAAATGACATATATCATGCAGTGTCCTTAAGAATATCTAGCACATGATAGTGATACTAATTAATTTAACATACTTAGAGAAAATGCACAAACATATAAAATAGTAGTCAATATTAGAATCTGTATAAGAAATACAGAACCATATTTTCAAGTCAGAACATTGAAATCAATAATAGAGTTGGATTAAGAAGGGTTGTGTCGCCCTACAACAAAATGTTTCCAAGTAGTAATACCCTGTAGCATTCCTTGAAGCCCTTAAAAATTGCCAAGCATTGTGACTTCGGAAACCCAATAGAAACAACAAACAGAATGAGGAGAGATCAAGTTTATAAATTTCAAACATGAAGTGAACTAGCACAGGGCTTATTTCCTCGTTAATCACTAGTTGTTTAATATTTTAAATCTCATTTCTAATGGCTGACCTATATTTTTGGATCAATGCAGACTACACCAACCATTTAATGCACCACACGACACATTTGAAGGTCCCGTACATGCCAGTTCACAAACATAGTCAAGAGATAGCACTTTCCTATACATGGATTTTGTTGTTATGAATTTTTACATTTGCTAATAAAAGCCAATTAAGTGAAGCACTGACAGAAGCGAATTCAATAGAAAACTATGAGTAGAAGACTATAAATATGCTTACAAAGAATATGAAATAAACAAACCTCCTTTGACATAGGTGGTTTTGTGAGTGCATAATAATCGAAAAATATCTGTAGTGTTGAAAAATCCTCTACGACTGGCTTCCAAGAAGATGGAATCTGTGAAATCATAGCAAGTTAGTCTATGTCAACAATTTGCAGAAAGAATATGCTAGCCAAGAAAACAAAATGTTTCTTTATGCTTAATGTGTAGAGTGTTTAACTTTTGAAAAACTATCATAAGAACAGACACTTTGTTTATATGGATACTTTGTTCATATCTTTATCTCTGCATAACACGTTTGTTAATCAATCAAGTTATACCTGAACTGTACCAAACTCTTCAGAACTTTCATCAATTGATGTCCCAACAAAATCAAAAGACAAACATTTCAGAGAAAGGGATAGTGCCAATTCTCGCAAGCGGTCGATGGCTGCATATGTTAATATAGTAACTATCAAACTCAAAGCCAAAAGCATATATATTACCGCAATAAGTTAGCCCTGTAGCAGAATGAGAACAAAAGCCAACACAGTACCATCATTTTTCAGTTGATGCAACGAAGTTAGAGATATCTGGAAAATTTGGAAGAGAGATTGATCCCTAAAGGAGCAGGCAATCCTTCTATGATGTGTTGAAGGCGATCCAGGATTTGGCTGAACATAGACAGTCAAAAGGCATCAAGTAAGTTTTAAATAAAGAGAATCTTAAGAAAAGAAGAGTGGGAGAGACAGAAGTATGAGACCATTCTAGCTCTCAAGGGAAAAAACTACAATGCCATTGTGATTTCACGGGGTTTGTTGCTGATTACCATAATAACCAGATTTCTAAAGTTGCCCATTTAGTACATCTATGACATTCAGTTTCTGATTCTCACTAAGCCCCTATTTGACAACCATTAAAATGAGATTTTTGGGGGAAATGAGTTGTGGATAGTGATTGTTTTTTGGAGTACGTGCGGTTAAAAAATAGGAAAAACTTTCGAATTTTACATGCAGAATATTTTATTGTGAGAATGTGTAGTGAAACTGAATTTGAGAAAAAAAGAGTTTTGTTTTGAAGGTTGTCAAACAGGGGCTAAATAAAAACTTCATTGCGTGTTAAACGAGACCAACCTGATTCATCTCACCGACAAGCTGATTTAATAGCTTTAAACCAATAGCATAGTGATCTGTTGTTGCCTGATAAATAGAAACACTATCAGAAAGAATGTGCAAGCATTAGCATGCTGACCTCTAAAAGAACCAAGTTAAAAAAATTTATGAAGCAACAGAGCATAATAATAGAGACACATTAAACAGAAGTTGTATACAGCCCAAAAGACTGAACATGTTCAGTCCACGTGCAACCTAAAGCATTCATATAAAAAAGATAAAGAGTGCCCATCACTGAACATAAAAATGCTAATTCATCCAAAAAGAAATTAATATATCTCAAGCTTCCCATGGAACAAAAACAGGTTTCAAAAATATGTATAGAAAGCACCTAATAGAAATCCAAAGGATACTCAAAAGTAGAACTACAGGACAGGCAAAAACAGACATGCATTACAGGAATAAGATGTAACTTCTCTTTAACTGAGGAAAGTTCTTAGAGAGCTTCATCATGCAAATTCCATTATATTCAGATATTCCTATTTACAGTATCTATTTTTTGTTTACTTTTCCTGCTTTAGATATGATTTTGATGGTAAAGCGGGTTTAAAGGTAAAACGTGGAATCGACTCATGACAATTTTTCTCTTTAGAGATGGTGGTAATGATGATTAAAAGAATAAATACGATAGCAGTGATAACTTGTTTGGCATTGTAAAGAATCATCCGACAATACATCCAAAAATACATGCCAGGCTTCTCCAATATAAAAACAATGAAGATGACAAAGATGACGATAAGTTACTCAAACTTAGTTGTGTGAATTTTGGTCCAAACAATTCGTGTGGCCCAAAGGCTTATCAGAAAGCCCCTTAATTGCCAACATGCTCTTGGTAAAAAAGTATAATTTTATCGAATTTAAAAAAAATTGGATCAATTTTTCCCCACTAAATAAAGCCAGTACTTTCAATTATGTGAATATATTTTTCCCCTTCCAAGAAATACATCAAGATACTGCCCAAATATTTATCTTTTAGTGAAATGGCAAGTATTTTAAGACGATGTCAACATTTGATAATAAAACTATGCAGCACCAAAGGTCATTAATTGATTCTTCTTAAGAATGCATAATAGAACAGCAAGATGAAAACAAGTTTTTCATAGTAGTTAACTAAACAGATTGTGCAAAATGTGCTAGGTATATTCAGCAAATTTTTTACTTGCTAGAATTCACATAAACAACCAGTCCATAAAACTCAAAATCAGTATAACCAAGTAACCAAGTCAGGTTCAAAAATAAATTTCGAAAATATCTATTGAAAATTCATTTTAGAAAATGCATCATATAACATGCCTTCTAAGTTGGGACAATCAAAATATAATATTAATAACAAGTGCCTGCCAACCGTAATACTTAATAAGTACTCATTTAATCTAGGTTTCCTTCCTAAATGACACAAGTTAAAAATCATAGTTCCAGTAATGAGTATTTCCCATCGTTGCTAAACCAAAGGCTTCACCTTGCTTTGAATAACTTGTTATTAGTCGTTGTACAACAGACATACAAAGCCTTAAACAACAAGATGCAGTCCATGAACCTTGGACAGTAACTGTTGTTCTTAAAGCAAAATTCAAGACACACAAGCACCTCATGACTTCACTTCCAAGAGCTAGACATAACATATAGCAATGAAGAAGATAGACTGCATGAGCATAACAAGGGCCAGACAACATGCACACAGATGCTACTTCCAAGAATGCGGAAATTTTGCATCAGCATAACATTATTTCATCATGCATAAAAACATATTACCTGATTTAAAAAGTTAATCGACTCTTTAACCAGATCTTTAAATCTATCGTCATCAAACCATCCAAATTTGGTAATTCGACATAGAAGCTGAACTAGAGATCCAATCACAAAGGGCTGCAGCTCCGGACCTCTTTTTGCTAGATAGTTTACAAGGTAATTTCCTTCAAAGAAAGTCCAAAACAATAAATTTATGAGGATAGTTAAAGAATATGTAAAAATGTAGACAAACATTAGTTGGTTCTCTTGCACCAAGGTTGTGCTTCTAATGTTGCCGGTGTGATCAAGCACACCGAAAATAGTGAATAACTAAATTCAAATCACGCTCATGCTAACAATCCTCAGATTAAATGAAGTGAAATAAACAAATATATAATAGTATAAGCACTTTTGTTAGCATAACATTGTACTAAGAAAATATGAAAGAGAGATTACGGATATCAAGGCGGAGCTGCAAGGAGAGATTATGCTCAGTCACTTGCTTCAACAAGCTTGAACTAGCCAACATCAATGCATATGGAGTCAAAGCATTATCCAGGATATATTGACACTGCGAAATGTAATCAATGTTTGTCGAAAAGCATTTCAGGGTGTTTTCAGCATGAGTTCGTTCTGCAGAGTCTTGTGAATTGTAAAGCCTTTCACACAACACTTCCAACTGCGCTAAGTTCTCCATTATTGCTTACATCAAACCAAAAGACCCTCACAAATCATTCCAGGTGATCAAGACCCTGCACACATCCAATCCAACCTCGGTCTACAAAATTTTCCAAGTTTTGAGCAAGAAAAATAAAATTAACTTGCCTATATACACTAACAGAAGTGCATTGAAATACATACAATCCATCTACAAGACATACAAGAACATGTAGAAATTGCAGAAAGTTAAGGAAACAAATTACTAAAAGGATATAAATACTTAGACACACAAGTAGAAGTTAAAAATAATGATTAAGCAACGATGATTGTATACAAATAGACCAATGTCGCAAAACTGACAATGTACCCTTGCGGAAAGAATTGAATTTGCAGGCAAAGTTGGAGAAAAATACAAGTCAAGAAATAAAAATAAAAAAATTGGAAATGTAAATAGAACTGTAAACCGATACAAAAATGGTGTCGCTCATTATTAATCAACTGTTCTCTACAAAAAAAAATACAATTATATATACATAAGAGCTGCAGATAAACGAACCACGAGCTGTTCAGCCTCAAACCCTGGAAAGGGAAAAAAAAAAAAAAAACAGAAATATATAAATTAATTGCTGTTTTCAATTCTACGATTAAGCACAACACAGTTCAAAAATTAAAAATTAAAAATTAACACGTAAGAGAAAGTGAATGGAAGAACCTAGTAATTATCCCCTCAGATAAAGCAAATAAAAATTTATTTGCGCTCAGACACAGATTCTTCAAGGGAAAGTTCTTCGCTATGATCCATCCAAGTTACTCGTCCGATGAACGGGGTAGAGTCAAGACCCGGACCAGGCTGTTTATTTATCTGCCGTGAGGCAGCTCGTTAACCAAATTTAAGATTATTTTAGTTAAATTTGATTTTAATCTCCAACCATATTTTTCAATGCCAATATATAGATAGATAATTTATCTTCGGTAAAAAAAAAAAATGTTATTCATATGGCTCGAGTATATTACAGGTCGAGATTCTCCGTAATTCAAGAGGAGTTGGCAACAATTCATCCATCCAAGATAAAAATCGCAATTGATCTAAATGTGGAGGACGAAATAACGGCAATAGAAATCAATGTATTGAGACATTTAAGCCATGGTTAAATTGAAGTATTTGTGGTAAAAATAATAATTATTATTTTAAAGTAATTAATGCCTTGCTGTTGAAGTAAATTTTAAGTTAATTTACTTTTAAGTTAGTTTTAAGTTAATTTTAAGTTATTTATTTTTACTTTTAAGTTAATTTACTCAAAAATAAACTTTTTAAGGTTGGCCCAAAACGCTCTTGTACAGATTTGAGACCCATTGGGCTCGACGTGAGTGGCATTATTCAGGTTGTAAGGTACAATCCGAAGGAAAATGTCAAAAGAGTTTCTATTGAACAAAAATTATTGGAGTTAGAAAAATATTTTTCTTTATAGAAAATAATATAGAATTTCTAATTCATTCCTTCATAATAAAAACTTAGTGAATAGAAATAATCTTTTGTTATTCTTAGGGCCTGTTTGGATCGCATTAAAATCTGATTTTAATCTAAGTCAAAGTCAAACAATCAATATCAACCACATTTTTCATGGGTCCCACATTTTTTCAACAACACATTTCAAAAAAATTACTAAAAATCTGATTTTAATCCACACCAAACATCTTCTTAATGTTTTTCAGATTATAAGTATTACCATTCCAATTTTCTAATCTAAATAATGATAAAGATGACCACAATTATGTTATCATAATATCACGTGCCTACCGCAGGTTCATTTTCGTCTAAATGGACTACTTTTGTCAAGTTGGAATATTGCATGCATAATTTAAAAAGGTTGGACAAAACTCCAAAATCGAATCGGTCAAGTCGAAACGAACTGTTTTTCTTAAGTTAAATACTTGAACTGGTATCTAAATCGAGAATCGACGAATTTGGTTCATTTCTCGGTTCAAGATCAAGAATCGAATAATCGAATCTAACTAATTTTCTTAGCTTAAATAAGCCAAGTTATTTTGTTTTTTCTAAATAAATTTCCTAATTAATTAATTTAGCACAAATTCAAAATATGATTTTCCTATTTCTAATTTAAAGTTCAAGTCCAACTTAATCAAATTGACCTAAGCTTTACCAAAATCTCTTATTCTACCGTAATGTCGTTTTGGAGAAATCGAATTAGAAGCTCGGCTACACTTTTCTTAATTGTTGTGAGCTCATTATATTCTTCTTTAAATGATTTTAACGACCAAATCTATGAAGAACTCAACAAAGAAAGGCATGAAACATATCACGGTATTGGACTACATTATTTTGTAAGAGCTAAAATTGAACATGTCATTAGTTGAATTAATATAACGTTGTTGTAAATATTAAAAAATTTAATTATTGTGTGGAACTCGGGAATCGAACCCAAACAATTCCATAATTAAATTTGGACCCGACAGTTTCACTTATTAAATACTCGAATATTCGAGTTTAATTCAGACTGAACCAGACCACGTCCAATCCTAGTTGAAAACATGAGGTGGTCCAAATTGAAGGTTTGCCCTTTCAATTTTGTTGCACATACATCAAATTTGACACTGTCGTGAAGTGACAATTTTTTATTCATTAATTTTAATAATATTTTAAACAATTAATGATACAAATTTTCACACATCACATAATGTCTCCTTAATGTACACTTTGAATGTATAACTAACATAATTTTTACCTGTTAAGAGAAAAGGTTGGGGAATCCTCAAAGGATTTACGAAAACTCCTATTTGTTTCTCATTCTTAAAAAAAAAAATACTTATTTTCAATCACACGTTCATACTATAAAATATTTTACATTTAAATTCAAATTTTTTTTAATTTTTTAAAGTAAAAAATAGCAATCAAGCAGGGGCTAAAATTTTATATGCAAAGAGTTTTATTGGAACTTGAAAAGTTTCACTAAAAATCTAATTTTTATCTAAATTAAAAAGGGGCAAAATATGATTAATGAACGGCCTCTTGGAGTTCCTCTTTGAGTTTATTTCTTATTAAATTTGAATTATGCTTCAAAGGATTAAAATTTTATTCTCTCAAATTTTTGTGTATTATTTTTTTCCTTAAAAATTCAATAGACTCTCAGCCAATGGTGAGGCACCACATTGCTCCATGATGGCAAGGCCCACGTGACCCTAGCCAAGTAGCACGATTGTTAAAATCATTAAAGGTTCGTTTGATTGCAAAAGTGGAAAATGGGTTGAAAGAAAATGAGTTCTAGGGAAAGTAATTGTCTAGAAATTATTTTGTATGGAATTGTTAATTTAGCCCCTGTTTGAGCCAAATTATTGTAGAATGAGAATGAAAAATATAATCATTATTGGGGCCCACAAAAGAAATAGAAAATTTGAATTAAAATGTTGATATGATGAATAACGGTCATATTTTTCATTTTAATGAGATAATAATGCGGGTCAAACAAGGCCTTAGTGTGTTTGATTGGTATAATTTTCCACCCGAAAAATTTTTAAATCTTGTCTTCGTTTGGCTTTGTTTTACATGAAAATTGTCCGTTAAAGTGATAATTTTTTCCACAATTTGTTATAAAATTTGTTTCCATCGCCAAAAAGTAAAAGAAAAAAAAAACGAAAAAAAAATTCCTAAAAAAATCAATTTTTTCATCAAAGTTTAGTATTTTGTTTGACTTTGTTTTACTTAAAAATTGTCTATTAAAGTGAAAAACAATTTCACAATTGATTATAAGATTTGTTCCTATTGTTAAAAAAAAATGTCAGAATTGATTTTTCCACCTAAAAGATGGAAAAATAATTTCCCTCCACGCCTAGAAATAAGCGCGTGGAGATTTTTGGGGCATCAAAGACCCTTAAACATGGAAAATGGAATTTGGAAAAAGGGTGTTATCAAACATACCCTAAGAGTATTGTTATTCATATGCCATCTTCAAATCAATTAAAAACTATCTTAAGTGTCACATCACTCCTTATAAATGAGAATGATAATGAATAGCAAATCTCTATTAAAAAATTACTCATCTCTAGTCAAGAGATGGCTATGGAGTTTATAAAAGATTAACAAGTGCTTTAGATAATATAAAGCGTGTTTGGCACATTTTAGAATTAGTTATGAGCATATTACCAAGTTTAGTATAAGATTAGTTTATTTATGAAAGTAAAAATAAATAAATTATTTATTTTGATACTGAAATAAGAGTTATTTTCTAAATGAATTCATCAGCAATTATGTTGAAGTGGTAACAAACCATTTCTTTATATAGATAATTGGACAAGGCTTTATGTTGGTAATATGTGGGATTTCTTGTTTTAATCCCACAACAAATTTTGGAAAAGGGAAAATCAATTCCATGGTTGGTAAATAAAGTTAGATATTTGCACGAAAATCACTCATAAATAGTAACACACTCTAATGATCTTCAACAATATTGGGATGACAAGTCTCTTATTCTTTGTAGTTGAAGGTTAATTCACGTCGGCTTTTCGTTATGATTGAACAGTCATGTCCAATTTAGACTTTAAATTTAACGGTGACTATTAACGGAGAGATTAATTGTATAATTAGATTAAAGTTCAATTGATTCGATTGTTGAGCAATTTGATTGATCATAATAGTTGAGAGATAATCATCTAAAATATGTATTCGAGTTGAGATGTTAATTAGTAAGCCACTGTTTGGTAAACATTAAAATTTCATTTTCATTCTTCTGCTCATTTTCAACAAATCACATTATTTTGGAAGAACATATTCTGAAATAGTAGATTGATGTAGAATGTGTGGATGAAAAAGAAGGAAAAGTAATTAATGTGATGAAAAATATTATTTTATTGAAAAATGTGTGGTTGAAAATTAGCAGAAAAATGAAAATGAAAATTTTAATGTGTATCAAAAATGGGCTTAATATATAATATTTCACAAACCTGGCTCCTAATAAAATCTTTTGCTGTAATTTTGGGTATCACTGGAATAATAGTCAGTTATTCGTGTGGTATTCCTCATTTTATTATTTATTTTAAGAAAAATCTGTAGTTCTTTAGCCCCTATTTGTCTACCATTTTTACAAACATTGTTTTCTACAGTAAACAATATTAACCACACATTCACCCAATAAAATATTCAACACAAAAAAAGATAGCCGTTATTGTTGACTTTTATTAGACGAGTGAGACCCAATAACGGCCATATTTTCAATTTTAATTGGATTTTAAGCCGTACCAAACAGGCTCTAATTGTATAATTAGATTAAAGTTCAATTGATTCGATTGTCGAGCAATTTGATTGATCATAATAGTTGAGAGATAATCATCCAAAATATGTATTCGAGTTGAGATGTTAATTAGTAAGCCACGGTTTGGTAATTATTAAAATTTTCATTTTCATTTTTGTGCTCATTTTCAACCAATCACATTATTTTGGAAGAACGTATTCTGAAATAGTAGATTGATGTAGAATGTGTAGCTGAAAAAGAAGGAAAAATTATTAATGTGGTGGAAAATATTATTTTATTGAAAAATGTATGGTTAAAAATGAGCAGAATAATGAGAATGAAAATTTTAATGTATACCAAACAGGGGCTTAATACATTATATTTTACAAACCTGGCTCCTAATAAAATCTTTTGCTGTAATTTTGGGTATCACTGGAATAATAGTCAGTTATTCGTGTGGTATTCCTCATTTTATTATTTATTTTAAGAAAAATCTGTAGTTCTTTAATAATGATAATGATGTACTTAAGAGTCACATGATGTAAGAATTATTTTATGGACGGTTGTACCCCAATTATATTTAAAAAATCTTTGATCTCGGATATAAATTATTTTTTCAAGTTCATTTAGTCCACTTGTCAATTCATTATTCAAGTTCAGTCCTGTCTCGATTCACCCCATTTTAGCTCGTCCTGAATGGAGTGGGGTAACTTCGTCTCAAATGGTAAACAAGACGAAAATGAGATAATGGTCCCTCCTCGAATTCCTTGAACACACCCCGAAATCTCTTTATTTTTTTATTTTAGTTATATTTATAAAAATAATTAATATTATTAATAATTTAATTCATTAAGCATATTGGTAAATAGTAGATTTATAATCCTCACTTATCCTTGTTTTCGAAAAAATCTCAATGGAATGGAGACGGTAATGGTTGTCCCAAATCTCCACCCCATTGTCCATATCTATGAAGGTCCACGTTCATGTGCCGTTATTTAGCTCATGTTTGACCCCATTAAAATAAAGCTTTTTTTTTTTCTTCTTCAAATTCATTTTCAATTACATATTCTCACAATAAAATATTCTGCACGTAAATTCAAATTTTTTTTCCTACATTTTAACCCCACGTTTTTCAAAAATTCACTATTCAAAAACTCATTTTCTCTAAAAAAAAATTCATTATAATGGTTGTCAAACATGGCTTATTTTCAAGATTATGCAATTAATCTGTGGCCTAAAGTCATTCTTCAACTCATGCACACACCATATAAGTTAATGCCTCAATGAAAGATTTGTCACAATTATTTCAAAGTTAGAGAAGGAATGCAATATTTCATCTCCAATACAAGAACTTGTTTCCTTGTGGGCATATCTTAATCCAATGCAGTCAAGATTATGAGATTAAATCTCTAAAATGTAACCTCTCAAGAATACTCCAAATTATTAAAAAAAAAAACTCGAAAAATATCTTAATCCCGATTCATGAACGAAAATATCTGGCATTATTAGACTAGAACAAAAGCAAATGCTCAAAACATTATCTACGTGACGGTATAGTTTTCTATTAAGGGTGTGTTTGAGCCACATTATTTTGGAAGAATGTATTCTGAAATAGTAGATTAATGGAGAATGTATGATTGAAAAAGAAGGAAAAAATATTAATGTGATGGAAAATATTATTTTATCGAAAAATGTGTGGTTGAAAATGAATAGAAGAATGAAAATGAAAATTTTAATGTTTACCAAACTGAGGCTAAATTTGCTTTTAAAAAAAATGTCATGATTATAGTGTATTTATGAATAATTTTGGTGGTAGTAGTTGAATTTCATGTTTGAACATTCTTCGTAGAGTCGAAGACCATTCAAATTTGAAGGCCTTCTATATGAATTGTGCTATGGCTAGCTCAAATAATTTATTGCTGTTTTTTGATTTTTTTTTTCTAATTATAATAAATTTAGCACTTGTTTGATAGGAATTAAAATCTAGATTTTTATCAAATTAAAAAAAAATTATTTTTAACTACATATTTCATTGGATCCACAATTTTCTAATCACACATTTCATTAACTTTTTGTAAAATATGCTAAAAATTCGATTTTAATCCGTACCAAACTGGGACCTAATTTCAAAGCACATTTAAGAACATTTTTCTTAAGACATTATTTGCCCTCACATATCTCGTGATATACTAGGGAACGCAAAATTCGAGTTTGATATGCAGTAGAAAAGGGGAAGAAAGAACAACCAAATTTTAATCTTTTTGAGTAGTTCTCCAATTGAAATAATTTATATTTCCTTTTACCATTTCACCAAAGGTCACAACCATTAATTGGTCACTTCTAGGCTTGAATTGGTACCATCTCAAATTGATTTGAACAATCAAAGAGGTGCAAGGTGCGGTGATGTGCAGTGAGAATTTTGGTCACTGCCTTAGCCAAAACTGCACCATCTTTCTCTCATTTCCCCAAGCCTCGTACCACATTTATGAATCATCATCACTCAATATTATATATTTGAAATAAAGATGGATATACTTTTATAGATAGAGTTGGATTAACTGTATTAGTCCACCCGTTTAAAGTTCCTCGTTAAATAATAGGGAAATATTCGAGTATCCATTCTTAGTGTTTGCTTGTTGAACAAATACTTACAAAAATTGTGTCAAGGAATGTGTGAATTGAAAAGTAGGTTTTAAAAGTTCATCGAGCAATTAAAAATATCATTATGTATAGGGATGATCATCGAAAATTGAAAATGAAGACCCAAATGCTTTTTGGCATGAATGATTGAGGACCAGGAACTAATTACTCTAGAACATTAAATCAAAGTGGGATCATAAATAAATTGGCACAAGTAGAAGAGATGTGCACAAAAATTTGGTAGGAAAATGAGAGCGATAAATTTAATGACGTTTAAAAATGAACCATGCTATATTATCAGGGCCACATAGCCCTTGGTAATGTTAGGGGGCCAATTGGACCCCCTGTTTGTCTCCCTCAACCTATCACAGGGGGCTAACTGGTCCATTGACCTCGTATAGGGTCATATACAAATATCTCTATCATTGAAAAATATTATATAGATAGCAAGAATTTATGAGGATAAATGAATAAAATAAAATAAAACGCAAAATCTAAGGAGATTGATGAATTTTCTTGAATAAAAACTCAGCGAGCCACATTCCTTGAAACATTTCTCAAGGCTTTAAAATCATCTGTCGATCGCAGCTTGACAATATGAGTTACTAATTCGTTCGCACCTACAACTATATAACCCAGTATTGAGAATTCAAGCCGACCATGCTACTTGTACAATCGAGGTTGACAACCTCGGTTGACAATCACTCACATGNAACAAGTAAGATTTGGACGGACACTCCTCCTAGAAATTTATTACAACCGTGCTACATGTACAACGCCGGTTGACAACGTCGGTTGAGAACCACTCACATGGGGGGGTCCGCTTTCTTATGTTTGGCTTTTTGAAACAGGCGGACCCCACATGCATGTGAGTGGTTGTCAACCTCGGTTGTACAACTAGATTAATTCAAATCAAGTCTTTCCCACCATATATCATCAATCTCCTAAGCAGGTCTATCCATGCTTGATGTGACATATACCCATCATCCTCACATCTCAATGTATATTGATATTTCCTTTTCCCTTTACTATCACACCCCATATATGACACTTGATGTGATATTTTACCTATTCATTATAGTCATTATTTGGTACAGATTAAAATCTAAATTTTAATATAAATCAAATTCAACAATTAATTTTAATAATATATTTCATTTGTCTCGCAACTTTTCAACCTCATATTTTATCAAAATTTATTAAAAATTTGATTTTAAGTCCCGGTGGAAGTTTGTATCAAATGTAGTGATTTATTGTCCATTAAACTTGAGTTTGAGTTATTTTGTAACATATTAAAGTTAAATGATTCCATTTAAATTTTGATAAATTTCCAGGATATTGTGAATTTGTTAATCCTTAGGGTTAATTTGAAGAGCAAGGCTACAGGACCTTGCTGGGTTACCTGTAGCCTTACCCGACCCCACACCCCCCACACAATTATTTAATTCACCTGGGCCCCCCCCTCATTGTGAGGGGAGAGGTGGGGTCGTGCCGGGTACAAATAGCAAATTTCTAATTTGAATTCTAATTTCATGAATGTGAGGCCTAACCAACCTTGCAACATGAATCAAAGACAAAAGTTTATTTTTCAAGGCCAAAATTGGTAAAAAAAAGAATAGAAATATGAGGGTCAATGGCGTGGGTGACAAGGAACAACGTGGCAAATGGTCCACACACATGAATCACATAAGTGGTAATTTGGTAGGCTGCAGAATAGAATCAGACAGACACCCAACAAGTATCTCCTGCAGCCTTTTGCATAATTTTGAATTTTGAAATTTGTGCTTAGAACATATCATATAATTGTAGAATCTACAACTTATAAGTATTTTAAAACATGACCAAACAAGTACTTGTAACGTTAGTATAGTGCTGAATTTAAAAAATAAAAATAAAATACTCTTATCATACTATGAAAATACAAAAAAGATGGAATCGAGTAGGTTTCGAAGTTTGAGAAAAAAGATAATTTCAAATTTAAGCCTAAAGACATAAGGGTGAGATGAGAGACAAATACTATTTTTTGTTCTTTTTTCCTTTTTATTTATCTCTAGAGAAGGTTTTTGTGATTTTTAAATAAATAGGGAGCATAGTTCTATTAGTCAAGTACCTGAAAAAATATAGTATAATTTTCTCTAGAATTAAGAAAGAAAATCCAATTACGAATTTTATCTCTTTTTGCATCATGGTGGACGGAATACAGTATATAAATAAGCTCTTGTTTGGTATACATTAAAATTTTCATTCTCATTCTTCTACTCATTTTCAACCACACATTCTTCGTTAAAATAATATTTTCCATCATATCAATAAATTTTCCTTCTTTTTCAACTACACATTCTCCATCAATCTACTATTTCAGAATATATTATTCCAAAATAATGTGAAACACAAATTTCTAATAAGTAAAATTCAAGAAATGCCCTCAATTGAGCAAATAAAAGGTAACATACATTGTACAATTAATTAGTATCGACAATGAAAGATTAAAAACATTAAAATAAAATAAGAGTACGTACATACTAATTTGAAGCGCTAAATTTAATAGAGCAATGGCTAAATATTTCAAACGGCTATGTTCTTTAATACAATATTTATGAATCTCGACTTATCTTCTCTTGTTGTGTAGCGTGCGATGATCGTGTTCTAAACTTGAGATGTTAATAACAAAGGCATGAGATTCGACTTTAGTTTTAGCTATGAACCCAAATGAAGTCACATATTGTGCAACAAAACTTAATACAAATAATTTGACTATAAAAAATTGAAGTTTATTGACCTGATCGAGATTTTAGTATAGATGGTTATATTGATATCACATTTTTTTATTTTTATTTTTATTTTGCCACATTTTAATGGCAATTAATGCCCTCAATTGAGCAAATAGAAGGTAACATGCATTGTACAAGTTAGTATTAACAAGGAAATATTTTAAACTTCAAAGTATCGCCTATTTGACGCGCTAAAATTAATATAGCAACGGATAAATATTTCAAATGCCTATGTTCTTTAATACAATACTTATGAATCTTGACTTATCTTTTATTGTTGCGACACATGTGGTGATTTCGTTCTAACCTTGAGATGGTAATAAAGCAGTACGGTTAATAAAGATCAAAATGATAATCAGATACCCGACATGCGTTATGATCACGTTCTAAACTTAGCTC
>CAIGRQ010287637.1:0-10038 GCA_903798375.1 Fraxinus sp. D2006-0159
CCATCAATCCTCAATTCCAGAGAATTCCAACGTTTCACAGATAAATTCGAACTGCCCATTAATCACTTCGATTCGTAAGCTCATTTGGTTGTTGTACAAATCCCTCGACCCCCCTCGTAAGGATTCCTCGGACGAAAGATGGATTAGTCTGAAAGGGTTTGAGGGTGGATAGTGGGAAAGATTTAACCACCCCCAATCACTCATCAACAGCATCCTCTTCTTCCTCTGTACTTCCAAAAATGGCAATGGAAGCTTTGGATCGTGGGTTTGTGAGATGGGAAATAGAAATGGAATAGGAGAGAGAGAGAGAGAAGATAAGGCGAAGTCGTTTACCGTGTTTTAAACTCAAAATTTCCAAAACGTGGTTTTGGTCATTTTGTGTTTTTAGTACAAACGTTTTTTCCATTTTCCAAAACGAGTTTTCGAAAACAGGAAAGGGAACGCGTTTTTACTGTTTTGAAAGAGAGAACAGGCCCTTAGTATTTTGCTGACAAGAACCCTACCACAAGGTAATTCTTTATGCAACAAGGACATGAACTTTTACCTCTTTGAGAGGATGGAGGCGAGAGTAGAGTCAATGATGTGAACACACGTAGCAATAGTAGATACGGAACCTGCAACAATTAGAACAAACTCAAGAAAGTCAAGAATCGACGTCTGAAAAGCTTGACCCAATAAATTATTGAACCAAAGAATCAAGATAATCGCTAACAATATCTTGACCCCATAATCACAAAATTTATGAACATTACTTAAAATGTAAAATGCCACAAGAATTTATTTCTTGATAGGTTCAAAATTAATTCAATGAAGAATGATGAGAAATCAATATGCCTCACAATAATATCTCAATAATTGTGTGTTTCTATAATGAATGGAATGAGTCATGTTTATATGGAACTCATAAAACATACTTAAAAATGGAATTAAGTCTTAAAAGATATAGCCTCTGTTTGGACTATATTTTTGTCCAAAAAAAGTAGTGAAAATATAGACGTTGATATGCCATTTTAGTACTTGTTTGCAGAGCAGTAAGTGCAAAAAGATACATTTTGCCAAATTTACCCTCACCCAATTATGCACCCACTTTTCCCTTCCAATTCAATTTTCTAATCAAATAATTGAACAAGTGGGAGGAGGGCAAAATGGGAATGTGGAGTAAGTTAAAATATGTAATCATTGCATGTGCACTGTGTGAACAGTGCTTGACTTGACTGGAAAATGCATTTTTTTGGGAGAGAATGAGCTCTAAACGGGGGGCATAAAAATACACTATCAAGGGTTTTAACTAAAATAGAAAATTAGGCGAAATTTGAAAAAACCGCGTCCAAAATTGCACTATACGGTCGTATAGAGCAATTATTAGCTTTCAGTTTTGGTTCGGTATGAAGGCATGTAGTCGCATGCCTAGGGGTCGCATAGTCACTTTTTCCAGCTTTTCTTGTCCGCTGCTTGGACTAAGTTTCCGTCTTGTTTCTTTTTCCAAATCCAACACGAAACTTGTTCATTTGCTGGTTATAATTGATATTTCGTCCACCGTAGCTTGAGCAATAAATCTCATAACTTCCTTGACCTTCTTTGCCCGTGAGCTCATCACTGATCTTTCATCCACGATCAACAGATCATCACCTGAATTTGCCCTTGTATCATGGATCACATCATTCTTTCCATCTTCGAAAGGTTTTAACCTCGAATATGTACCTGCATTAAAGAGATAAATATCAAATACATTAAAGGTAGTCGAAACATTATACTCACCTGAAAGGTCCAATTTATAGGCACTGTCATTGATATTTTCAAGCACTTGGAAAGGACCATCTCCCCGTAGCTACAACTTCGATTTTCTTTGCTTGGGAAAGTGTTATTTCCTCAAGTGTACCCAAACCCAATCTTCTGATTCAAATGTAACGCACTTTCGTTCCTTTTTTACTTGAGAAACATAATACTCATTTTTCTCCTCAATTTGCAACATTGCCTTTTCATGGAATGATTTTACCAAGTCAGCATTCTTCTTTTTATCTAAGATACCCCTTTCATTCACATGTAAAGGAATTAAATCCAAATGTGTTAGTTGTGTTAGTGGATTAAAACCATATACAATTTCAAAAGGTGAGTAAAAAGTAGTAAAATGTGTGACCCTATTATAAGCAAATTCTATGAATGGTTAACACTCATCCTAACTCTTCAATTTTTATTAACTATAGTGCGTAATAATTGTATCATAGTCCTATTAACTACCTCAATTTGTCCATCCGTTTGTGGATGACAAGTAGTAGAAATAATAGCTTGGTTCCTAACTTATTCTACATAATTCGCCAAAAGTGACAGAGGAATTTAACATTCGTATCAGATTAGATATTTCTAAGAATCCCATGTAAACATACTACTTCCTTAAAGAATAATTCTGCAATATTGGTGGGATCATCAATTTTATGATATGGAATAAAATGTACCGTCTTACTAAATCTATCTACCACTACAAATATAGAATCTCTTCATTTCTTAATCCTAGGTAAACCCAACACAAAATTGATAGACACATCAACCAAAAGTTCACTAAGAACATGTAATGGCGTATATAAACTTAAGGTAAAACATTAGATTTAGCCTTTTTTTTATAAGTGATGCATCTATTACAAACCCGATCAACATCAACTATCATCTTAGGCCAATAAAAATATTCACCTAAAATCTCTAAGGTCTTCTTAACCCCAAAATGACCCATTACATTAAACCTCCACTATGTACTTCATGTACTAATAATTTCTCATTGAACATTTAGTAACACGTAACTTATTTTCCCGAAAATAAATATCCATCATGTCTAAAGAATCTATACATAGTACCCTTATCACATGATTCGTATATACATGATTCGTATATATTAGAAAAATATGGATCATTAGCATACATGTCCTTAACATATTCAAAACCTAACAATTTGGCACCTAAAGACGTTAGAAATACGTACCTCGTTTACGAAGCATCCGCTACCACATTCTACCTACCTTTGTTGTACCGAATAACATATGGAAATATTTAGATGAACTACATCCACCTTGCATGTCTCTTGTTTAGCTTACCTTGACCCCTTAAATGCTTCAAGGACTCATGGTCGATGAGAATCACGAACTCCTTTGGCCACCGGTAGTGCGACATGTCTCCAAAGCTCGAACAAGTGCATACAACTCCTTGTCATATATAGAATAGTTGAGAGCTGCTCCACTTAGCTTTTCACTAAAGTAAGATATTGGCCTTCGTTTCTGCATTAAGACAACTCCAATACATATCCCCAATTCATCACATTCAGTCTCAAAAGTATTGTTAAATTTAGATAATGATAAAAATAGTGCGATGCACAATCTATCATTAATAGTACTAAAAGTATGTTCTTGTTCAATGCCCCAATGAAATTCTACACTTTTTTTTATAATTTTCGTGAGTGGTGTGGCAAATGTGTTAAAATCTTTAACAAAATGCCTATAAAAACTAGCTAACCCATGGAAGCTTCTTATTTCAGTTATGCTATTAGGTGTTGACCACTCCTTGATGGCTTTAATTTTCTTCTCCTCCACTTTAATACCTTTTGCACTAACGACATAACTAAGAAAAACAACTTTTTTCATGCAAAATGTATATTTTTCTAAAGTTAGCATAAAGTTGTTATTGTCTCAAAATCAAAAGCACACATCTTAAATGCCCTATATATTCATTTAGATAATTACTAACCACTCATACAACCCATATTTATTTTTAAAAATATTTTTTCATTCATCTCCTTCCCTCTTCTAATCTGATGATAATCACTTTCAAGATCAATTTTACTAAATATGCATGATCCATATAATTCATCTAACATCTCATCTAATCTAGAAATAGGATGATGATATTTGCCGTATATTGTTGATGGCCCTGCAGTCAACACGCATCCTCTAGGTTCCATCTTTCTTTGATACAAGTAACACTGATACGGTACATGGACTCATACTTTTCCTCACATACCCTTTGCCCATCAATTCTTCCACTTGTCTTTGAAGTTCCTTAGTCTCCTCGGGATTACTTTGATAGGCCAGCATGTTTGGAATGACAGCTCCAAGTATGAAATCAATTTGATCTTCAATGCATCGAATGGGTGGTAGCCTACTAGGCATGTCCTCTAAGAACACGTCTTAGAATTCCTACAACAACGAAGTAGCCAAACTAAGAAGGGGTGTATTAAATTCCTCAAGATTTAGTGACTCCTCATAAATCAACATGATCATAGATTGGTTCTCAACTACTGCCCTCTTTAACTCACTCTCATTTGCAAAGAAATTCACTATCGACTTTTCTCTCCTCTCATATGACCTTTTATCTTTACTCTCTTGTGGGTTTACTCATTTTTCTCACATTTAGCTATCTAATTATTTTCTCTCTTACTCTCTTGTTGTGAAATATCAATCTCTCCATTTTTCTCTCAATCTTTTTTCTTCCTCTCTTTTCAAGTTGATTTGATCTTCATACACTTGTTGTGGTGTCAAGACGCAAGAGTAATAGATTCTCCATCCTTAGTAAAGCTGTATCTATTTTTTTTTACCATCATGAATCACCTTCCTATCATATTGTCATGGCCTCCCCCAACAAAATATGCCCAACATGCATAGAAATTACATCACTTCATCATGATACCTCCCAATTGAGAAACTCACCAACACTCACCTATTCACCTTAACCTCTTCACATTCATTCAACAATTGAAATTCGTAAGGCATAGGATGTTTTAGCACAGTTAATCCCAATTTTTTAACTAGTGTGGTGCTAGCCACATTGGTAGAACTGCCTCCATCAATAATCATGATACATATCTTGTTGTTAATGTGGCATCTCGTATGAAATATTTCTCACTTTTTTGCTCCAAGTCATTTACTTTGATTTGAGCACTAAGAGTTCACCGTGTAACCAACCTCTCCACCACTGTATACTCTACTTTCTCTCCCATCGCTAGCATCTTCCAATTCTAGCATGTCATCATATCCATCTTCACTATCACTCACAACTTCCCCATTGCTGCGCAAGATCATCACCCTTTTGTTTGGACATTGAGAAGTAATGTGTCCTGATCCTAAGCACCTAAAGCATTTGATATCCCAATTCTGAGGGTGTTAAGATTCCGCCTTGAGTGTTGCTTTGCTAGCAACTTCCTCTCTTCCCTTTAATAGATCAGTTTTACCTTTTGAAATAGCCCATCACCTTTATTGTTATCCCACTTCAATTTCGAGGAAGTGTTAGAACCTACAAAACCCGATGAATATGTAGTTGTCCCATTCCTCTTCAATTGCTTTTTCACATTCATAACTACATATAAAATGTCTTCCAACTCCACATAATGTTGCAATTCTACCATATTAGCTATCTCCCTATTCGAATCATTCAAAAATCGGGCCATGGTGGCCTTCCTATCTTCCTCCACATTCGCTCTAATTGTAGCAATCTACATCCCCTTATGATAATCATCCACACTCCGATAACCTTGGTAGAGGCTTTGCAATTTTTTATGAAGCTCCTCATAATAATGATTAGACAAGAACATTTTCCTCATGATAGCTTTCAATTCTTCCTATATATATTAATAGGACTCTCACGATTTCTCTTTCTAGATGTTACTACTTGATCCTACCAAATGATAGCATAATCGATAAATTCAAGTACCGCAATCTTTACCTTCTTTTCCTCCCAGTGGTTGTGGCAATCAAATATCAATTCTACTTTCTTTTCCCACTCCAAATATGCATCTTGATCACTAATTCCTTTGAATGAAGGAATTGTCATTTTGATATTGCCATATTTCTATCAACACCATCTATAATAAGATCTCTATCCCTCTTTTCATGCCTAACTCCTATATCCCTCATTCTTCCTAATTAGAAATTCACCAATGCATTCTCATTAATGTCACTTTTTGCTTTATCTCAATGATGACACCTATTAAAAATACCAAAAAGAAAACTTAAAATTGGATCAAGCAAATGCATGAAACAAAATGCGCAAAACATAATTGAAAAACAACAAGTGCATGAAATAGAAGACGTACTAAATACTTTGATTAAGACCTGAATACTTGTTTGAAAGAATTAATCCTCAATGAGAGATAATTAGCATAGTTGAATCTCAGGGGTTGAAGTGGTCAAACTATAGGAGAATCCTTATTTGTTGAAATGTTAACTTGTTACTATAGATGTCTATCCAAATTAAGAAAGAGGATTAGGATCCTCTAAAACTTGGCCAAAGATCACATTTTGAAAAAATGAGTGAAAATTATAAGTTTGGAATTGTATATCTAAGTGAAGAAATGAGACATTTGACAATTGAGAGTTAGGAATTGAACCAAGCATAAATTTATGATGTTCTACACGAATCTTCATACACACGCACATGAATATTCATACACACACGTAGGCGATTTGTGGATTTGGCTAGCGTATGATCGTCGAAATTATTTTAAAGTTAGCACATTATCGAAATTTTTGAAATATTAGTTTAGAACGGCCTATTTTAATGAACCATGACTTTTACTACGATTGGCCATTTCGCATACCATTAACGAGCAAAAAACTAGGTCGTGAACACTTCGAAACGATATTAAGAATGCAATATTTAGATTTCATTTGGTATCCCATAATCAGTACGTCAAAGTAGTTTGTAAAGGACAATTACAGATTTTTTCACATAATATATAAATTTGAGAAAATCTGTATCTTGTTGTAAAGGGCTCAAAACAACTATAGATTTATTGAGGAGAAAAAAAAAAAACCAAAAAATTTTGTGGCACATAACCACATGTGGGTCCGCTCATGTTCCTAATATGATATCGAAGTCACAGACACCTAACATTATAAGATCCATTAATAGTTCATTCACATATACTACTATTGAAAAATCCCTTAGAACACAATTTGAGTTCATTATGGCTCTGGAGAGGGTGGGCACACTAAACAATTCATTTAAATGCACAAGCGGTTTCTCTAATTTCTTGACAAATGTTGGACTAATAAATGAATGAGTGACCCCATAATCAATAAAGACAGTGGCAGATGTATTATATAGATACATGGTTCCTATATAAATTGAGTACACAAATATGCAATTAAATCATGTTTCACAAAAGACCTTCAACCCCCTTCCTAGTCATGGAATAAATTTGTGCTCGAGTGATCTTTTTATGCTCATTGTTGTTTACCAAGAGTTTTCAATGTGCCTTGAATACATTTACCAAGATGCTCCTTGCACATTTTGAACAAGTATTTCTCTGTTGCTTGTTTTGGTGATGACCCTTATTGTTCCTTTGGTTATTACTCCTTTTTTTACCATTATTCTTCCAAAATTATCTCCTCAAATTTCCACCACTGAATTTGTAACTACTTTGTTGGGCCTTATTCTCCTCCTTATCCGAGCACTGAATTGTGACTACTTTGTTGGGCCTTATTTTCCTTATCCAAGAGTTGATCTCTTTCCATTAAAATTGACTGGCTAACCATTTTCCTTTAAGATGATAATTCGAATGGTATCATTGTTTCCTTTAGGCGAGACTTAAGTCCTTCCTCAAATTACCTCGTCCTTCCTTCTTTGGGCTTAGATAAGGAAACAGGGGATGGTTTGAATTTGTACATTGGCAGAGAGAGAGAGAGAGAGAGAGAGAGAGAGAGAGAGAGAAATTGCACTTAACTTGGATTTGATTTGAAGCTAGCACGGGCTGTAGCTCGATCCAGCCCTGGCCCAGATGTGCCCTTGTTCGAAAGTGTTTCATTGTCGTCAATTGGTCTCATGATCACAAAACTCAAGCATTGCTATATATGTACATCTGGAAACCTCTCCATTGGTTGCTATGTATGACACTATCCTTCCCTAATAACTTTAGTGGAATCAAAATATGCCACAACAATAATGGTTGCTAGATAGCTGAATGTCCTACCACGAGGATTCCAATGTGATAGGAATCTACATATATACATTCATGTGATGGTTTTGATATCTATCTACCAACATCAATAATCGACATGTTTGTGTTTCGTACAACACGGGTCAACTAGAACAATCAAGTTGTGTAAAAAAAAAAATCTCTATTGCATTTACAAGTAGTAGTATAAATCTTGAGGTTAAACATAACATAATATATATCAACAACAAGGCAATTAGTTTCATTTATTTGAATTTGCATTTGATTTCGGCTCAAGTCATGCTCAATGTGTACTAATGATAGGGGAAGATGTTCTTTTAAAGTTTATTACGTGTAAAACTCTATAGATTTTCAACTAAATTACTATTGTTTCTTTATGTTTTAAGCAAATTTTTGAATTTAAAAAAATGAATTTTAGATAATGAAGCGGAGCGACTAAAATGTTTCAAAGACTATGAAAATCAGATTTTTATAGATTTTGATAAAGAATAATGTTCTTTATGATTCTGATGATGGAATATCGATGATGTGGTAGCATATGTTGAGTAATGAGATTGGACAATTCAATTTTTAATCCTAACCAAACAGGGGCTAAGATTAGTTTGGCAGGCGTGATCTCACAAAATTCAAGAAAATGATTACTATATAGTACAAGTTGCTATACCTGTTACACGCCATTTTATACTAGTCAAAAGTCAAGATTTTATTTCAAAGTCAAATGTTCGACTAGTCAAAGTCAAGGTCAAATAGGGACTTATATGGAATAAATTATTTTTGGGGTTTATTTTACAATTGACAATACTTGAGGGTTTATGTTGTATTAAATTTTAAGTTGGGATGTAATTACTAAATTTATAGTAGATTAGAAAGTTATCTATTTCTTATAGTTGAATTGACAGCATAATTTTCATAATAAAATGGATTTTATAATTAGTTCTTTTAAAAGTTAAATTCAATTAAGATAAATAATTTCGTTGCCATGTTATATTAGTATGTTTCAATGTATCTAAAATTATTTTTAAAACTATCGGAAAGTACCTAGGCACAAGTGATTGACACCTGAATTACTAAGTTGAAACTTGAAGATATACATGTCGTAAGGGATTCCCCTTATGTTTTTCCTGAAGATCTTCCGAGTTTACCTCTAGACAAAGAAGTTGAGTTGACCATTTACTTGATATCGGACCACCAATCTTGCAAACACCTTACAAAATAGTTTCGGTAGAGCTAAAGGAATTGAAAGTTCAATTGCAAGATTTAGTTGACAAGGGTTTCATTAGACCCAGTATATCTCGTTTGGGAGAGCAAGTATTTTTTGTGAAGAGGAAGGATGGTACAATGAAATTGTGTATTGACTACATACAGCTGAATAAAGTTACTATTCACAATAAGTATCATTTGCCTATTATTGGTGACTTGTTTGATCAACTTTGAGGTGCCACAGTATTTTCTGAGGTTGATTTGCGTTCAAGGTACCATCAACTCAAACTTAGGGATATTGATGTACATAAAACTGTTTTTAGATCGCGGTATGGCCATTATGAGTTTTTGGTGTTGCCATTTGGGTTGATTAATGCCCCAACAGCATTTATGGATATGATGAATAGGGTGCTTCACCCCATATTTAGAAAAAATTGTGATTATTTTTATTAATGATATATTGGTTTATTCTCGCAGTTGTGAGGAGCATGTTGAGCATTTGATGATTATTTTGCAGACTTTGCGAGATAAGTAATTGTATGCTAAGTTTAGTAAATATGAATTTTGGCTTGGCAAAGCTATATTTTGGGCTCATGTCATCTCAGCAGAAAACATTTATGTAGATCCTTAGAAAATTGATGCAGTTATAAAATGGGAACGCCCTACTAATGTGACAGAAGTATTAGTTTCCTTGGATTGGCAGGTTATTGTCGTCGATTTGTAGAGGATTTCTCTAAAATTTTTAGAGATTCCTCTTATTATTTGACTCAAAAGAATTCTAAATTTAACATAGAATGAGGAATGTGAAAAGAGTTTTCAAGAGTTGAAGAAAATATTAGATTCTTCTCCTATACTTACTCTTTCATTTTCACATGAAGAGTTTGTAATTTATAATGATGCTTCAA